>JAOBRC010236910.1:0-14483 GCA_027575255.1 Scolionema suvaense | reverse complement strand
GTACAGAATATGAAGTGGTTGGGGGTGGGAGGGGGGGGGATTCCACTCCTCTTGTTAACTTTTGTAACAGCGGTGCCACACCCACCACACTCAGTAGAGATAAAGAAGAACATCTCATAGCACTATTTCAGGAATGAAAATGCCCTTGGTGTATTGTTTTCTATGCTACAGGTGATCATTGATAGGGTATTTATCAGGGCATGGGGTTTCGTCAATAGCGATATTAAGAGCCCTTTCGAAACATTCTACGATAGCTGCCCGACAAATTGGGTATCTCAAGAACTACAATCGTTGCCTAAACCATTGGCACAAGTGTGACTATATGTGCATTTCGTACTACAGCTATAATTTCATCATGGGTAGAGCACATTTTGCAACCTTTTCATGTGCCCCTTCCCCCAAAACAATGTTGATCATGGTAGGAAATATGTTCGACATGACTTATGCATGTGCATCCTCCATGGGTATACCATATAGTGTTCCATAGTGTACTAACCTCTGGCAACATTGTTTTAGGGGAAGATGGCCATGAAATAAATCGAAATTAAAAAGATTTACCATTCATAGCGTATGGGTGCCATGTATTACGTTTGTGCCAATACGATTTGTCCACGATGGTCAAGTTTGTTTTGAATTAAAGTTAGATAAATTTGCAGAAAAGTCTACAACAGTTAAGCCCGTTGGGAGGTGGCAAAAAAATTTGCACGAGACAAATATGAAGTGGGAGGATTCAATGCCCCCATGCACTGTAGGGTGAAGCAATGTCTTAAAATGTAGTCACACCCAGATTGCTCAGAGCAGAGGACTGCTCAAGCAATCTCTGTGCGACTGCAGCTCCTTTTCCCTCTTCAGCTTCGTGAGAAAGGTGGATGAGGTGGTAAGCAAGCATACCTTGCATTTTTATTAGTGTGTGTTGCTGCTGGGTACCACTAACGCCAGATCTGATTTTCAGTTACAGATTCTGCTCTTGTTGAAAATTAATAGGGTAAACAAGCTGATTGCAGATTTGCTCTCTGTCCATCGCTTCAATATCACTCAGTGCCAGGTTCTACAGACTCCCTACCCATTTTAGCCTTTTGTTGGGAATCCAACACTTGATCTTGTGTACGCAAGGCGACTGCACTACCGACGGGACATTCCAGAGTCCATGGCTAGTAGAAATTCAGCAAAAGATAGCATTGAGAGATATCGAGCAATGAGCAGAAAGTGAATCTAAAATTCGAGAAGACCTTCACTTCGACAACTGAATTTAACACGTGAAATCGTTGAATTCGGATGGTGATGTGGAGCGCTTTCAAATTGCTGAAGTCGGCTGCTGGTCTTTTCTCCACGTGAAGCTGCTGATAACTTACGGAATCCCTGCTCGTCTCAATTGTTGGGGATCTCGCTAGCAGCCTCGAACCTGGAACCCATCAGCAAACCTTAACAAATAGGAATCCCTTAATCACGAAAAGGGAGTTAAATCAGTTCTTTCCAGTGCAGTTTGCCCTTAGAAGTAGTTCTGAGAACTTCTTCCGACATGACGAACGTTATATTTCTTCAACGAGAGGAGCGCTGATTGTAGGGAATATTGTATATAAGTATGTTAAGTCATACAAGCAATAATAGCTGAGGTAAGATATGTGCAATTACGGCTCACATACTGCAGTGTTTGATGGGACACCAAGCGAATGTTTGACACCGCTCCTACTAATGGCATCCGAAATAATTTTCACTCATTGCTCTTCACTCATCCATTTCAGTAGCAAGGTTTCGCAAATCAACACAAGGACGGTGAAGTTGACGACCATTCAAACGTCGTCGCTAATCTACGCTACAGAAAGGCGAGAACGGCGGGGTTCTTCTTTAAGTAATAGACTGAAAACACAACTTCCGACCCCACCAACGCAGTGCCACCATCGCAGATTAAGCTTCAACTTGGAAAGTGACGGGGGCTTGCGGCCACCAAGTTGAAAATCGAGCGATGTTTAATGGAGCATTGCGAAATACTAACTAGCATTTGCGCCGCAGGCAAAATTTGGGCGAAATGTAAGTATAGATGGCTGAAAAGTGCCTTTCCAGTTTGAAAATCTACCATTATTTTTAATTTTTAGCTACATTGATGCAAAGCGAGACACAATATAAACCTATGTTTTGGGTATCTTGGAGGTTGTACCCATATCTTCCCCGTACGTCGTATACCTCAAATGACCCCCCTGGCTTATGCCATCAGCAGGACATGTGAACGATGATAGGAAAATGATGGGTAATATTTAACTTGCAGTGTCTTCCTAACGAGATATCGATCCCGAATTGAACGTGAAGAAAGAAAGTAATAGTTGTGCAGAGACTCTTTCAGCACTATATTATACCTCACTGTTTTTTGCTTCTATTGGTGACCCTACTTTAGTCAATCAATGATCAGTACATTGTATCAGTAATCCAAATAGGCTTTAATTTTCTATTTGCCGTATCTTCTTCCTTTTCGGCCATTTCTGGACTTCACTTGTGGTCCTTTACCAAGCCACTGCTTCCACTTTTGTAGGTTTGGGTAGGGCACCAAATTTTTCTTCGCATGAAACATCCTGGGATTAGGAACATATTTCCGCCCTTCAAAAAGATAAAGCAATTCTGTGCAGGCTTTCTTTATCTGAGACTTCATACTACGCAGGTCACGATGATCAGTCGCACACACAAGCATTTGCTCTCTCTTGAATGACTTCGTTGTAAATAGCAGACATGACGAAACGAGGTCCATACATGAGAAACCAGTCTGCAGAAACCAATCATCGCCTTCACTTGACTCAGTAATGCCTTTCCATAACACAGCTTTGTCAAACATTGGTGTTACGATCTTTTTGTTATACAAAGCACCCTTTCCGTTGAAATTCGCCTGATGATCCAACTTAGCTACACCATTATCACAGAGAATGACTAACGCCACAAAAAATATGAAAGACTTGCTGATCATTTTAATAGCTGCTCTTACAAAGATGGTTGCCTCCCTTGCCTTACGTCTTGTACAACGTGCTGAAACAGATGCAGGCGTTTTAGTACACAGATGTACAGGGTAGTCGTTCCACACTCGTGCAGTAATAGTTGGTCACTGGCAATGACTAAAGAAGCTTTTCAAATAAAAATTGAACTTCGAGAAGGGTTGATACCGCAGGGGTTCAAATGATTTGAAAAGAAACTAAAACGCTAAACTCTCACAGCCAACTCACCAGCTGGCAATATCACACATGTTGTAATTAACATCACAAGATCGCAGTTTCAAGTATATTCTTTGTCTCGACCGTGCGTACAATAACAGCAGGTTTACCAACCGAATCAAAACATAAAACGACGGTGAAACAACTAGAGTCAATGAACATATGAACATTTATTTCGATCTTTACTGTAATGTTAATCCTACCATAAAAGTCCACATTTTCAACTTCATATCAGCCTTGCCATCACGCTCAATGCACAAGGCTGATCAACGGCGTTTTCCATATAAGGTGATTCTAATTAAATGTATTACGTCATTGCGTCAGTGTCTTTCGAGAGTACTTGAGATCATTTGATACCAACAACATGAGGATACGATACGGAGTCTTGTACATCATTTTGTGATGGTTGTCGTTGTATTTTCGTAAATCTTTCAAAATCACATCAGCATTTCCTGCACATGACAATACTAGGACCAGTGAAGAGTAGTCAAAACATTCGGTGAGATATCCGCATTGATAGATTGGTTTTGCGTTCTTAACCCTCTTAGGAAGGCTACAATTGGTATATTTTTCCCTGGTTTTCCTAAGTGCTCTATGTTGAGGTAGTAGTTGTTGCTATCATTTTGTTGAAAATGCTACGTAGTGTTGTAGAGAAGTGCTGCTATTCTGGCAAGTCTTATCGTCTATCCTGTGCGTAAGATCTGCTTTCTTTGGTATTGGAGATCAGCGAAACTTTAGATTTCTATGAAACTAACATTGATTTGTCGAACCTACAATCGTGGCCAAAACTATTGGCACAACTGTGAATTTGTGTATATGTCATAGTATAACTAACTCTGATAATGCATACAGCACTTCTTCCAGCCATTCTTTGTGCTCTTTCCCCAAAATATAGTTAGGGGATATTTTCTCTGTTCTTTCTTTTCACGTTGCAGTTTTTTTTCTTCAAAATTCAGACAATCGTGGCCGAAACTATTGGCATAAGCGTGACTTTATGACCATTTCATACTACAACTTAATGCCATCATGCGTAGAGTACCTTTGGCAGCCTTTGTTTGTGCCCCTTCCTCCAAAACAATGTTGATTATGGTAGAAACTACGTTTGGCATGACCACGTATGATGTGCATCCTTCATTGATATGCCATATAGTGCTCCACAATTTACTAACCTCTGGCAACATTGTTTTGGGGGAAGGGGGCCATTAAGAACATCGCATTTGAACTGATTCACCATTCACATCGTATGGGTGCCATATATTAGGTTTGTGCCAATATGTTTTGGCCATGACTGTAGTTGACCTATCTGGAAACAACTAATCCGATTGGTCATTTGGTAGATATTACGTTAACCTAGCCCTAACTTCTTCGCTCTGCCACCTGCAATTCGTTCCTCTGTGCAGATTAGGCGAGAAAAGAGCTTAGTGGCAGCTCACCTGATCTCTTGACCACTTTCAATGCGATTCTGCCGAGTCTGTAGAAATGACCCCACGTGCAAAGTCACTTGGACACACAACCCAAGGTGAAAATTGGTGTAGAATCACACATAAGTGCGATGTCAATGATGGAGCTAAGGAAAAGCTTCCGATTGGTTGGATTCACTGTGCTCAGGATGTGAAGCGCAGCTAAGGTACGTGCCACCCGGCGGTCGTAGCGTGAAAATAATATAAAAGTCCGATAGAAATGTGGAACGCAAAGACAGACTGGCGAGCGACTAGGCTAATATTACGTATATACGCGCAGTGAACACCATTGCGAATGGGAACAACATTTGTGAGTCATCTTATAGCGTGTGGTTTTTGGCTATTGCATGTCATCCCATCACCGGCAACTTAACTTAGAGTCCAATAATAGCATGTCATTTTGTGACAACTATTCTTAGTTTAAATGTTACTTGCACTGACCCTTAGTAACTTTTATTTGAATTTACGTAACAGAACCCAATAGTATAAAATGCACGGGGTTGTTTAGGAATGCCCAGTGTTTAGTGAGGCATACTATCAATTGCATTGTTATATTGTGTTCTCTAGTATAAGGAAGCTACCAATGCGTAGGTGATTCAATGGTTTTTTGGAAAACTCACTGATTCGAATTTTTATGAGTAAACATACGTGTCTCTTACGTTGACAATGATTGTTAAAGAGTACATATTGTACGCTCGTGACAACGTTGGAAACCATTTTGTTTCTTTTTTTTTTCTCATATGAGACATATATGGCCCCTGGGGACACAACATTACATGCGAGTTAATGATTGATTACTCTACAATCTTCATGTTGTACACTCCTTCCACTCACCATAGATGCGTAGGGAAATGCTGCGTACAGTTCATTCCCTATCGGCTTTTTGTATAGCCCCTCAGAAAACTTTACTTTTGACGGATGAATAAGTTGTAGGGGTATGATTATATCATTACCATGATAAATGAAGACATTTCTGGGAAATCTTTTAACTGTGTCCTCTTGGTCGAGTTCTGGAGTCAAAATTCGACTGCCAATACATCAAAAGGTGAATAGACCAAAACAGACCTCTATATGATGTCCAGTACACTCAGAAACAGACCTCTATATGATGTCCAGTGCACTCAGGGTATATCTGTTGACCCCGAGAAGCGCTGATGTGAATGATAGCATCATTCGCCAATGGCAATCCTTCAGGAAATGATTACCACGTTGTCAACTGAATGCTGTTGATTACGGGAACTAGCGCCACACTTTCCTGTCATAATTATCTAAGAAGAACGGGAACAATGTATCCCACCCCAACACATTTTAAGCCACCAATATCTAACCCACTAGACTTGACAGTCTCCCTTTCCTCTACTCCCGATCGATATCCTGCACAATACCACTACCCAGCGCTACCCTGGTTAGAATAACCCACAGATTGACAACTGAGAGGGAGACTTGAATACTGTGGTTCGCAGCCCATTTTCCACCTAACGTTTCTCCCATCGTTGAGTCAGATTTCTGGGTTACTAAATATAGCTCAGCTAGCATTGTTCTGTACAGCACTATTCAATTGCAGCCAATGAGACACGCTTTGTTGTTTGACATCAATATTGTAAGGGGGTGGAAGGTGACTCGCTTAATTAGTTATTCAGGACTTCACCAAATGTGCCAACCAGAAAATACAGCAAACAAGGCGATGTCTGTGACATTTCTCAGCCCCTAGCACGCGATGAATTGACTATTGTGATCCCTCGCTGCTACTGTGTAACCGAAGTGCACTAGTCTCTCTGTGTCTCTCTTTCTCCCTTGGCTGGCATATACACGTTCGCGGTGAGTGACATCCACTGTGACTATTCTGTAGTTGAGACTAGCGATAAAATTAAGAGAGACTATTCTAGTCTACTAACTCACTCGACCTTAGTCCAACTCAGGCTGCACCAGTCTCAGACAGCATTTTTATGCTAACTTCTATTTCGTAGATTCGTATAATTATTCACAGCAAAGATGCGGAAACCTTCCTCGCAGGGTTTGCCCCTTGATGAATACTGTCTGACAAATGGTTGGTTGGTCAGACACCATCGTAACACTTCACTTGACGAAAAGCCTTTACCATTAACACATGCGTTAGGAATAGGTCATTTAACAAGTCATCATTATAAAATGCATTGTGGGATTGCCACGGGGGTACAAAAGATGAATGTTACTATAACAAAAGCAATGACTGAGCACAACCATCAATTTTGTATAAACAGGTAATTAAATCTGCGCTTTGGCTCATACATAATGTTCATCTGGGATGTCAGCGACCATTATCGCGACGTTTGCCCCCTGATCATTCCACAGTTAACTACATGATTACAATGCTGTGGAAAGATCACGTACAGGCAAAAGAGGCATCCTGTAAGCCATCTAAAAGCAAGTTTTTTTTTTGTCAAGATGGTGGAGGGGAAGGGTTGGAAAATATTTTGTCGGAGATTGTAGATGGGTTGGCTGCTGGTGAAACAATTGATTGAAATGGCAGAGCTGAGCTACTGAAACTCTAGTTGAAAAACTTTTTTGCGCTTTCAATGGAAATACTTCTGCCCATGCAGTTAAGGTTCAAGCAGTTTGAAGGTTAATTATGAAGTCGACAGTTTCAGCAACCATCTGTGTCACAGCATGTCGACAAGGATGTGAGGTGTAACTTACAAAGTCGTGCATCCAGTTGAAAGAATTCTTTATAATATTTTCATTTCTTGTATGACAGAGACAAACTCGCGATCCGAAATGGGGAACGATTGAAGTGCAAATGGAACACCCAGCTGTCTATGCAAAAACGTTCCCGTGTCCCCATGTGAGGTACGATAGGTGCATAAGTTGGATGGGAAACAAAGATTTTTTAAACAGGCACAAGTTGGTATATAAAACAAGATGATTTCACCGTAAATAGATAACAGAAGTACCGACATCCTTGGACTTAAGTACATTTTTCCTTCCTCAGTAAGTTATCCGCGGATGACGTGCAGATTCAATTCCGCAAGGGTTTTTTATGTACGTTGAATGCCTGGGGTGGCGCAAAAACAAACCCCCCCCCACCAACCCTAAAAAGCGAACAGATATAGTTTTGATTCTGAAAATTTGCATTGAAATAGCCACCAATGTGCAGTTTCTAAAGACCATTCATTTGAACCGCCAGGTCAGTACAATTTTTGCTGACATCAGGGCTTTTCCCAAAAATTAGCAAAATCGCCAAAAAGTTAGTTAAATTTCTCTCGCCGATAAAATATTAACGCCGACAAACGCCAAAAGTTGGTTCAGCCATTGTTGCAAAGCTCAGGCATAGCATTTTCCAGGAACACAATGTTTGGTAACTTCAGAGTATATGGCTTTTGAATAACATGGCTACTTCTTGAGGGTACTTTGTTCCATTATAATTCGTAATAGGGAAAATTGCATTATTTCGCACGCGCCGCATGCATACTATTTGGCCACAACGTGCATTGAGAAATTTGATTCAGTGATCGTAAACAGCAGGCCTTCGACCTGCCTCAATTTTTTGCTATTTTAAAAGAACTTTTTAGGCAGAATAGGGTAAGGAATGGTAGGTCAACTTTCTTGGTTGACGTAGTTAGAATGTTATGTTGAAGCGCTTCGCAGTTTCAAGGGGCTTGGCAGCTACGAACTAAAAGCAACTGTGACTTGTATTTTATTTCTTGTTTGCAAGTTGCTTGATTGAAAATGATATGCGTTTCCTGTGGACGGAAATATAACCAAAATACCGTTACAGGGCTGTTTGATTGATACATAGTCGCTGCCAGGTGAAGCGATATACGAAAATATATGTATGAACATAAAACGATCCTTTTCGATACTCACCTCGCCAAAAGAACGATGCTCCCATTTAAAAAAATACGTTAAACTTCTTAAACTTGATCGATCGATCGCCCAGCAGAATAATTAGATTACCCATCGAATCAAGGTTTGTCGAATTCGAATAAATCTGTACACTTATGGAGAAAAAGCTAATATGAAGCACTATTAAGTGATGTATGGCTTTTTCATTCAAACTAATAATGCCTCATTCGGTGCGCAAGAGGAAGGATGGTGAAATGCCAGGCCACCTACAAGTAATACATAGTTCTCATGTGAGACAGCCTGCGACTCTATGGAGAAACTTAGAGGGAGGCCTTTAATCTAATCAATAAAGAAATTTTAATGCACCATCTTGCACAGATCGTATCTATATACAGAACAAAATTCTAGACTTCAAAGATACGAACGTAGCTGGAAAATCTGAATATTTTAAGCTGTTCTGGCCACAAATATCCTCGAATAGTTGCAAGTCAAACTCAAACTGTTACGACGATAGGCAGAATTGCTAAGCATCTGTGTTCGCGTATCTCGAACAAGATTTATGTTAATCTGTCTGAAAATAATCCAAGCCATGGTGGCCCTACAGACATGGCCAACCGTCTCTTTCTTTCAGAAATTAAGAATCTCTCCTCAGCACAGCCTTCCAGATAAACAGTAGTTGTTCATCCCACTAAACCCACTATTTTCAGTAGTAATTAAAGAACGACCTTAAATTTAACTCTTTGTATAAAATTGAATCAATGAGATGTTTGTGATGGGAATTTAAATGTTGTTGATTTAAAGTGTATTGAAGGCTTGTTTTGAGTTTGTTTTGTTGCTACATGTATGTTGTGTCCACATTTCGTCTGGGTTATGTGAAGTTAATGGTTTTTCAGACAGATCAGAGCCTCTCTTTCATGATTTACTGGGTAAAACCTAGTTCATGCGCATATCGCAGCAGAGTCTGCAAAACTCGGTTGCAAAGTTAACAAAAACTACCTCGCAGAACCAAATCCCGCCATTCCTATACGTTATACCGCCTCAGACGCACCATATCCTCAAACGGAAAGGAAAAGGATAGTGTATCGGGAGGCTAATGATGCAATCTCTTCGGCCCGAGCTGACAACTGGAAGTATCTTCTCGAGGATGTCGCCACGATACTTCTGACCACCGAATGTGGCAGCTCATCAAGGGGCTTAATGGTACCCCAGACACAAATTCGCCTAATCAGGCTATGAATCATAATCACAAGCTAATCTCTTACCCTAAATCCAAAGCAGAGATATTCGCCAAACGCTATGCCAAGATTTGTCGTCATCAATCTCGCGTGATGAAAGCCTCATAAATCGCACTTTACAAGTCAAATCTCCATTCCGCCTCAGTCTCGGATCACTCCCCAGACCGCTATCTCTAAAATGCGCAAGAAAGGAGCAGTGGATTCAGAAAACATCCCACCTACCTTCTTCAAGGCTCTCGGTCCAGCGGGTCTAGCTTTCCTTCTGGAAATATCCAACAAATCTTTCAGGGAAGAAGCCTGCCCCCGGTCCAGGCGTATTGCGACTATCATTCCTCTACTTAGGGCGCCTCTACTATTTCCCTTTTACATAAACGATCTGGTCTCTAAGCTTCAAGACGACTTCACCACCGCCATGTTTGCAGATGATGTTTTCATCCTTGGCACTGACCGGGATAAGGAAGTCGCTGTGGACCGTGTGCAGGCAGCCATCTCAGTGGTTGCAAAATGGAGCAAAGAATAAAAGTTCACATTAAACAATTCCAAGTCTGAATCGTCTGTCTTTTCCGCTTGGACCAATGATTCTACATGGAAATCTTTCCTCCAAGTGGATGGTACACCGATTCCTTTCTCGGACTCTCTTCGACTCCTCGGAGTCATCCTGGACCAAAGTCTCTCATTCCAAGCCCACTTAGTAAAGTTATCTGCTGCACTTTCTCCGAAAGTCTGCATCCTCCCAGCTGTCTCTCCCTCAGATTGGGGCTGGTGCAGAAACGCTCTCAGGGTACTGTTCTACGCCCTCTTCCGGAGCATGGCTCTCCAAAACAGCCATGACTCAGTTCCATCGTCTTCAAAATAAGGCCCTCCGCATCATCACAGGCCAACTACTCTCGACCCCGGTTGAAGCCCTTCGGCTAGAAGCCAGGGTTCCTAGCTATCACACTGTTAGCAAGCGCTTCTGCGTTCTACCACCTGAAAATGGCATCCGCTCCCCAGAAGATCATCCTCGCTGTAAGTTGCTCGAAGGGCCGCATCATCACCGCGTTAGAACACGAACTTCATGCCTGTCTCAGTCTGAGGCCCTGTCGGAGGACATGCCCCTCGCAACTCTCTTCCGACAACCTATCATATCACATTTTTTCCTCTTCCTCCTTGGTCTCTGGACCAGTCTGTCGCTATCTTTTCTTTATCTACCAAACCAGGTCACTAAAGCGTCTAAACCCAACTTTCTTACTCAAACTGCACTGGATTGCATCTCGGCCGATGCAGCTGCTTTCAGGAACTACACTGATGGATCAGCCTCTGCCCCCCCCCCCATTGACCCCGTGAATATTGACACCCTTTCCGCGAAAGGACGTGCGTTCACCAGCTCCTTCGAAGAAGAAGCCGAGGCCATGTTGCTAGCTCTTAGTTGGATTAGGGATAACGTCACTCTTCCTTCCACTATTTTCATCTGTACTGATAGCCAATCTCTTTGCCAAGCTATGGAACATTCGTGTTGCTCCACTAACAAACATGATCTCACAAATACATAAAAAAAACAAACACAAAAATGATTATTCAATGGGTCCCTGGTCACAATGCTGTTCCGGGAAACAAATGAGCTAATGAGGCAGCTTAAGCTGCATGTTCTCTCCCAGACCCAGCCCAACCTGGATGACTCTGTGGATCCTGCTTATCCGCGTTGTGGATATCTTAACCACGACCTAGCCCATTGGCTTGTATCCTGTCCTGCAGAATCCCATCGGCGAATGTTCTTGTTTGGGAGACCATTGGGCTCTCTGCGTTTGCTTTCTAGCCATTCCGGGGAGTCGGTTGCGTTCGGTAGGCTCAGTTAGATGCTGACCTAGACGTGTTGTCCCTCAATATGTCGGACTACCCTTACATACACTCATACGTTATGCTCCTAACCATAAAGCCATGAAACGGAATGAGTACATCAATATGTCAGACTACCCTTTATGGCTTCAACACTTTGTTATGCTTATGAGGAAACAAGTGGATGAGAGTAGCTAAGACAGAATGTCTATGCGAATTTAATCAATAAGGATTGGGGTGTGTTTGTAATGAAGTATTGCATCCACTGAAGTAGGGTCTGGGTCCAACTTCCTCTACCCACGAAAAGATGAATACTTGCAGTTTTTGTTCATCCAACTGTCAAGCGGAAGTTGGACAGTTCTTAACCCTATATCTACTGGGTGGGGCTCTGAGAGCCCCCCCCTGTTGGTTTTCCGCAGATATCTCTGGAACGGATAAAGATTTTGGGCTGAAATTTGGTCACTTTTCCAGAAATTTAACATGCTCTTCAGGGCATTCATTGTTTTTTCGAAATTTGGACATCTCCACCCTAAAATTCGGGTCTAATTAGCAGGTGGTAAGGTCCTTTTGTGCCGTTTTTGAGTCAAATGACTACAAAATCGCTTAAACGGAGTGTTATGGGCCTGAAACCATTATGTGGCACCTTTTTATAGTTGGTGCAATGGTTTTTGACAGAATTTGAGATTCCTCAGAATTTTGGGCCAATTTTCAAAAATTGCTATTTTTGGCCGAAAATTACTACCCATGTGTCTGTACTCGATAACGTCATGAATAATTGATGATGTCAGCAATTTTTAGCTATACCAATTTGTTCTCTTATAAATACTCGATGCCCATACAAAGTTTCATTACCATAGCTATAGTAGTTTAGAAATTACGGAGGGGGGGGGGGGCTCTCAGAGCCAAGAGCCTCCCCAGAGTTGGGGAGCCCCCCAAAAGCCCAGCAGATATAGAGTTAAGTCAGCAATTGATAGTTTGAGACGCCCGTTTTCAATTTGAGTAATGAGACGATATAACAGTTAGACAGCAAAGTTACTTAGAAGCAAATGGCTTCAATAAAATTTGTGTTGACCTTTTGTTCCACGGCAATAGCGCGTGTCCACAACATTTTACAATTTCTTGGATAATCTCAGATAACCTCTCCTGACTTCCATTACTATCGCACATTTATTCCAACTTTGCATTAGATCCCCGTGGTTGCCGAATTGAAAATTTGTATAACAAATCTTCTTGTATCTGCAAAGTGGCACTCCGCAATGCTTCGCAAAATAGCTTCTTGCAGCATCACCTTCAAAGATTTAACTCAAGAACTACACGTTTTTTCTTTATGAGAGCAAAGTATATAAGAACGTAAGGCTTTGAAGAGCTAAAAATTAAGAACATCCTAAGAACACTAAGGCTTCGATTGAAAAGAATTTGCGTTGTAAAAGTAGGATTTTCAATGGATTTCACTGCAACAGACTCACTGTTTAGCAGCCAAGTATTATATTTTGCCAGGCTTAACTAATCTTGCGTCGACTGTGTACCATGATCGTTGGTAGCAATAGGGGTTTTGCGGTAAATTTATCTATGAATGAGCTACGAAAGTTTTTAGGCTTGGTTGTGACCTAAGTTAAGCAGATCGAAGCCTTTGTCCAAAAAGATATGTTCTGATAGAAAAAAACGTGTATAATACTTGTCACTATCCTTGAAATAGTCTTCCAGTTTATTCTATGAGCATGGTCTGTATGCTTTGGTCTTCAGCAAATGTGCACATCGAGACAGCAATACTTGCTACCACTTTTTTAATACATGAGCACCGCAATGGAGTCATCGAAAAGAAAAGGAAGCTGTCTGCCAAATTCCTGCCTACTCAGAGAGGTGCTTCTTGATTCAAACGAAGTTGATTCTATACTACAAATTCACACTCCTCTCCCTGCAAAATGAAACCAGATGTAGCAAATAGCTTCTACATTTTTCCGGCCGAAATGCACCTAATATGGTCAACACATCACTCTGTATCTCACTCAAGATCCACTAATCCTTATTCCAGTTGGTTCACATAAATGAGCCTTTATAGAGAGCACCGATCTCTTCTTCTACTTTTCGGGAAAGGCCCTAATTTATCCAGGTGCCATTTCTGAAATAGTGCTCAGAGTGCCAAAACATGTCTCATGAACGCTACTAAGTCGTTGGAGTGACGAAACTGGTTAGTCGTTTCATGAGCCTGGTGTACGGGAATACAGCCGTACGTTTGGCATATGCTCTTGTACTATGAACGAATATCTTAATTGCTTCTTCCACTATTCGTAATCATGACGTAAAGCAGAAGCAGTTTCATCAACACTACTTGTTGTTGCAGAGGTATTTTTTACAGACGAATCCTAATTCCACATGTTTCGTTTACTTTTCGACGTGACTTCCTTAACCCTACTCAGGCCGGGGTATTTTGAAACTTTGTATGGTCGCAATTTTTCGCCACCAAAATGGGTAGTGACCTCTATTTTTTCTGTATTTGTAGTCGTATCTAACAACCCTTCATGAAAAGAGTATAAAAATCCACGTCCTAAGCAAATTTTTTCGGAAAATTTAAAAAATCTGCAAGAAATGGTCCAAATTTAGGCCTGTTACTTCCCGAAAATGGGCTGATACCCCCCGCTAAATGTTTTACCAAAAATAACTTCATATTCGTGTTCCTCGATAAATTTTACGAAAAGTCACCAAGTTTTGCACGTGTTTAGCACGTTTCGTTCTTCGTTCACCCGTGGCAATCCTTCAAAAATTTTTGTGGCCTGATCCGCCTCCCTCCGGCCTGAATAGGGTTAAGGGGATACAATTTGCGTGGATTTTATTTTACGGGCCGTATTTTGGGGCGTTGCGTGTGGATTTACTTTTATGAATCAGTGATGACTTGCGGAGAAAATGTGCGGAAGCAATTTAGTGCATGCACATCAACAAAAGAAAAGGATGAAGTTATCGAC
>JAOBRC010236799.1:0-14485 GCA_027575255.1 Scolionema suvaense | reverse complement strand
TGATGTTGATGGAAAATCCCATGTTTTGCTGTGCTCTATCATCTGTTAAAATATCATTTTTGACCAATGTTCCCCTTCAATATTTGTGGTGCATGCCCCCCCCCCACACACTTTTTTGCCAAATTACAGTTTTTTTTGGCAGAGTGATTTGTTTTTCACAAGATTTTGTAAATTTTTGATTTTAGCCCCAACCCCCCCCCCCCTTTAAAATTCGTGGCGCCATCCTTGTGGTAAGAGGTATTTTAGTTGGTAATGTTATTTTTTGGTCAAAAATGACTTGTCAAAATAGTGGGTTCCAAATAAATTATCCAAATTTAAAAACGTAGAGCTGTCAATTGGAAACAATATGACTGCGCCATAGGAAAAAGACTATTTTAGACTATTTTATATTTACCAGGAAATTGCATCAAAAAAATATTGAGTTCAAATTTTAATGCAACAAATGCATTATGTCCAAAGTAGCCCCAATCGCACTGGCAACTTCAAACATTTTTTGGAGGCAGGTCTTTGCTAAACTTCACTCTGCTGAGGTCGGCCCTATATGTATGTTGCTACATTTGGATGCATTTACTTAGCCAGAAGTTTGGTGCTGCGGCGTTCGTTCTGCGCAAGGTATTTTCAACGTTATGGTAAAATCCTTCCGAAGTTTTCTCGTTTGATGGTACTTCCAACTTCCGCCTCACGCAAAAAGACTCAAAATTTTCTTTCTCCTTACTATATGGGAAGACTACTAAAGATGCCTTCACTATGACTGGTTACTGCCTTTGATTCTGTTGTGCTGTTAAATGATTTGTCCGTGTTTATTCACAGATGAATAAAATCTTATGTGGTACTATGTAATGCTTTCGGGTTGAGGGTAAATAATAATCTGCTGGTTTTGTGTTCTTTCTGTAGCTTTTGCTTTTTATATTCAATTTTATTCTCATATCTCCCACCTTTCTAACTTCAGGAAGTTATTCACGTCATCCATGATTCTCATCCATTACCACATGAGGTGAAAGTTTCCAGTGAGTTTCCGTACTTGTCTGTTTTCTGAAGAGGATCTGTGTGTGCTTAAAATATTCTGTATTGATGTTGGATGCATTTATGATGATCGATAAGAATGTTGTGCTTACTTAACTGCCTTAATCAGAAATTGAAATTACAATATTAATAAAATCGGTGAAAGTTTAACTCTGGTTGTTGCGATGCAGACTTCCCACCTACATACTTCGTCTAATTTTTTTTTTCATTGGACTGAGTGTTGTATCTTTTTGCATTGTTAATATTATATTTTGCTCATTACATTTCAAATGTTCATCGTAAGCTGCTGAACTGCTTCAGAAAGCACTTTGTTTGTCTTTGTATCCAGGAGAAGGCTCAAACAGGATGAAACTACAACAATTTTTGCAGGTTCAAATGAAAATGCTGCGATAAAACATCAAGAAATCAGCGGTTGAAGACTTGTGCAAGAAACAAATTTACAAAAGATGTAAAAGAAGGAGCATGTATCAACTAGAGACACAAGCATTTGTTTCTTGCACAACTCTTCAATCGTTGATTTCTTGATGTTGTATCGCAGCATTTTCATTTGAACCTGAGATTGTATGAAATTGGTTTTAAGGAAGGGTCTGGGGTAGAAAGGGGTGTTAGGGATTATTTTAGGACCGGGGCGGTTATCATGCGACTGTTGTAAAAGAAAGGAGTATTGATCATATGCCCTTTGTTAGAAGGTCAGAAAGTAGAAAGCAAAAAAACAATTTTGACTAGTAGAGAAAAAGAAACAAATTCATTGTGCCATATGCGTATGCCTAATTCATTTAAGGTATTTATGCTAGATTGCTGCGTATGAAATATTTATTGTTTTGTCCATGATCGTGCTTTCATAGGTCTTTCAACTGGTGCTCTGGCCCGAAGTGGATCAAGTTCTAGCAACGAAACACAGGTTTGTTCCAACTACAGTTATGCACGGTAAAATAATCAGTATTTGACAGAGCAATATTCTGAGGTTGGGAAGAGTAAATCTTCATTAAGAAGAAAGTTTCTGAACTCATGTCAAAGATCTATCCTAACGATGATTTGAAATAATGTATCAAATGGAATGCTTTAGTCTTGAGTAGAGCATCATCTGATTAATTGTGAAGCAAGCCATATTTTTGTGGCATCCTCACATCGAATACGAGGAAGCGTGGTGATATCATTACGCACTATTTGTAGCTGTAAACCATCGATCATCAGAGATTAAGGCTCATGTTAGTTTTCATGCAGAAATCTTTAAAAAATCAGTTATTATTTTCAAAATGAGTTGGTGTGTTGGTGATGGTGATGGGCCTTCCAACATCAATGCCATGTCTCTTTATTTGACTTCTAATGATAATTTATTGATATTTTCGAGCCTCAAAATGTGGGAGCTTACATGATGTTTCTGAATTTAGTTGTAAAACACTATTATGTATGCTTCTGACATTATCAGCAGTTATCAAATTACAGAAGTAAGTAAATATGGAAAGCTCATAAATATTTTATGGGATCGTGAAGTCAGAAGATATTTTCATTTGCAGTAATGTTGTGTTTCTGTTGTTGTGTTTTGATACAGGCTATATTGGATGCATTCTGGCAGACTACTAAATACATCCAGTCAGTTCTTGTCGGAGAACACTCCTTGGTGGGTATCTTTTAGTCATTTTACTGGCCGTCTATTTGATCTGTGCGCTCAAAGTGAGCAGAGGAACTCAATCTACATTTGTCTCTCTGTTGAAACTTCATTGTTTTTCTTACTTTTTCAACCATCCGAATCACTTCCCCGTTGCCCTTCCCACTTCTTCCCCTCCCCACAGCAGATTAGGTTTATCAGACTCCTGCTTTAGCGGAGTCTGATAAACCTAAAAAATGAGGTCTACTGATAACTGATAGTCCTATAAAATGAGGTCTGTCCTTTCGTCCGTCCTTCCGTTCTTCTGTCTGTCACCAACGCATTTTCCCAGATAATAGCTCAATGAATTTTTCTGAAATTTGAAAGGTGACAATCCATGATTCAAGAAAGTGATGGAGCCGGAATTTTAAAAAAAAAAATTGCGTTTTTCTTGCAGGTGGCAATTTGTGTCCAAAAATGGCCATTTTTAGGATTTTCAAAAATATTTCAAAATCCTGTCATTACTTTTTTTGTGGTTTTTGGTGTGAAACTACTGGGCAATAGAAGTTATGTTGTGGACCACGTGTCATATCTGGGAAAACTCTCGTTCGGTGTGCAGGTGGCAATTCACATACATCCAAAAAGGGGGCTTTCATGGTTTTTTCCAAATATGTCAAAAACTGTTCATCCGATTCTTGTCATTTTTGGTGTGAATATTTGTTGCAACTCTGCACATGTTATGAACCATGTGCCTTGTCTCCGGAAAATTTTGCAGGTGGCAATTTTCACCCAAAAATGGTGTTTTTCATGTTTTTTTTCCAAGCATGTCAAAAACTGTTCATCAGATTCTTTATTACGGGCAACACTGCAAATGTTTGAGACGATAGTCCATGTCTCCTGAAAATCTGGTTTGGCTTGCGGGCAGCAATTTATGTGGAAAAATGGCGATTTTGAGGGGTTTTTCTATTATGTCAAAAAATGTTCGTAGGATTTTTGTCATTTTTAGTGTGAATATTTGGAGCAACTCTGCGCGTGTTATGAGCCATGTGCAGTCTCGGGAAATCTCGTTTGGCCTGCAGGTGGCAATTTGTGTCCAAAATTGGCTATTTTGTTTTTTTTTCAAACATGGCATGAACAGTTGATTCATTTTTTGGCATTTTTGGTGTGATTCTTCGGGGCAACTCTGCATATGTTATGAACCATGTGCCATGTCTATGGAAAATCTCGTTAAGGTTAGGGTTGAGGCTGGTCATGTTTGTCCGAAAGTGGCTATTTTCAGGTTTTTTTCTAAATCTGTCCTGAACTGCTGATCCATATTTTCTCATTTTATGGGTGGATCTTAGGGGCGGATTGCTTTATGCTAGGATCCATGCCTTAAATCTAGGGAATATGTTGATCAGCATGCTGGTTGCAATATATGCCAATATTTGCTATTGTTAGGGGTTTTTCGAAATATTTCAAGAACACTTCATCAATTGTTTGTTGCTTGTGGTGTGAATCTCTTGTATCTTATTTTTGCCTTTGATCTTATAGACAAAGACCCCCAATTTAGTTTGCGGGAGTCCACTAGCTATGTGACTTGTTGTTAGTAAGTTTTTGGCAAGTTGAGTCTTCAATTTTCTTTGGGATGCAGCAATTTAGGAAAGCCTTATTTTGAACTGTCTCTGCTTTGCTGCGATATATATCATATTAATATACATATGTCAGTTTTGGGACTGTACAACTCATCTTGTTATTTGTCCAGGTACAGTGATTTGACTCACTCTGTTTCAGTTTCTGAAGCACAACTCCAGTCTGGAGGAAACTGAGCTTGTCATTCTTAACGCAGCCAGCGGCGCCGATGCGGTACGTTTGTGACAGTTTGTTGGAGCGTTGACTGTTCATAGTTGATAAATGTAGGTTTTGGGGTTTTCAGTCAACTTTGTAGTTACGATATATTAGTAACTTTACCAACTTCCACGATCTTTCTTCCTTTCTGAGTGATAATAATCACTATTTCCAAACCATAAACCTCTTCGCCATATACAAAAAGACTAAAATTTTCACCCTCGTTTCTATGGGAAGGCGGGAAGGCATCAAACGTTTGTGACAGTTTTATATGTCATTAAAATTTGAATCAATGTTACTGATCATGTAGAATGTCAGTTGGATATTTCCACTCTAGTTCCGTCTGTTGACATCTATCAATGGCTTTTGTCATCAATGCAACCTCTCATTTTTATTGCTGGCAAGTTCAGCTTGCATAGCGTTCTCACCCCCACCCTTTTAGACTGTCGGATCAGACATTTTTGAGTTTCCGAAAGATGGACCAAACTTTGTGTGGTTTTTCCAGTGGTATTTGGTATGTCATTTATGAAAATGGCAGGTATCAACTCCATCTCTCCAGCTTTTCAGGCCCCGATCCGATGGTCTATTTCTGCTGGGGGTTGGGGTTTGAAAATTTTTTGAAAGGTGGGAGGGTGGTACGAAAAAGTTTCATTTTCAGGGGGTCGGCAGGAAATGGCGAGGTAAAGATTTTTCAAAGGGCGGGGGGTGGGATTTGACAGATTTTGTTGATCGAGCTCAGCCCAGTCCGTGTAACTTTACATCTAATATCCCTTCATGTGTGCATTATCAGCAAAACGGCTGGTAATTTTATTGTTGTGGAACCACAACAAGCATGCAGGTACATTATTAGGAAGACCCATTTAGTCACAGTTGCCTTGTCATATGACCCAAAAATGGATATGTAGCGGGCAAAAGTGTGCGATAATAGTCAAAAGCCTAATTTTTGTAGGTGGCAAATATGGCCGTTTCTAACAGGGGAGGGGGGTGGTCAAAGTTTGGCAAATTTTGAATTTTCTGGGGGTGGCCAGAAAAGGAGTGAGGACTGATTTTCAAGCTATGGCTTGCTGCATGGTGTATTGTCCATGAAGCAGTACCTTCAAAATGACCTTTGTGGCTCCTACAAATCGCAAATTTTTTTTGAGAGATGTATCAAAGACTGTTCACTTCATAGGGTATATGATCTTTTTAGCTAAGCTCTTATTTTTTGTTTCTGACGGGAAGTCAGGCAATGCAGCGCCCAAGCATGATGCGCTTCAAAATTTGATGATTATAACCCTTTGAATTTGAACTGCGAAGAGACAAACTGTAAGAATTGCATACACTTGCAAGAAACGTTGTGCTTCGAAGTGCCTATTTCATTCTTCACTGTTGCTCTGTGTCGGATTCATGTTAGATTTTATTCTTTGTTCATGACCCTATCCCACTGATAACTGTGCTCTCTGATTAACATTTATCCATATCCTGCTTTTATCTGTGTCAGCTTTATCGAAAAGGGATGAATACGCGATACGTGGTTCGTATGGTGTTGATCTGGAATCAACAAAATCCATTCAACGCGAGTGAGTTTACACAAACTCTGAACTTCTTAGATGCATTTGAAGAATGGCAGAAAAGCAACTTACCACCACTGACCAATTACACACATGACCATTCTGGTTTAATGCTGTAAGTTTTATTTTTTATTTTTATATGTGTCTATAATTGGTTTTAAGTTTCGTAAGAGCTGATTCATTGAATGTTTTCAGTTAATGTTCCACAAAAAATTCAAACTCCAGTCAATGCCTCGTAATACTCTCGTTCTCCTTTCTCCCATCTTCTTCTCTTTCTGCAGGGAGTTTTTGGAGAACCCGAGGATTCTGAGGAATATTTGTCGATATTAAATGGTTTATTACCATAATTATCTGAATGAGCGCCGGGGTGCTCATTTAATTTTCTACCTTTAAGAAGGGGTGCTCATTCGAGAGGGGCGCTCATTCAAGCCGGGGCGCTCGTTACAAAAATGCAAAATGGGTGCTAGTAATAGTGAACATTTTCCAAGCAAAACAAAAAAGGAAAGTGCAATCTTAATGATTTAGAATGTTGCTTTGTATACCTTGTAAACTATACAAACCAAAAATAGAATATCTGACTGAAGATAATTCTTCTCTTCTTCATCACTATCTGGGTGCGCGCCTATGTATGCACATCATACATTACAAATTTCCAAATGAGCGCCCCTTTCCTGGTATGAGGGGGCCGCTGATTTAAGCTGGGGCGCTCGTTAAATTTCTCCCTGGTACATGTGCATTGGTGCTCTCTCTGATAGTTTATAACAATTACGAGCAAGAGAAGAGTTATCTTCAGTCAGATATTCTTTTTTTTTCTTTTTATAATAAGGGAGATCACAAACACATTCCGTAAATGATTTCTAAAATGTTCACTGTTACTCATACCTACTTTCCATTTTATGTAATGAGCCCCCTGGCTTGAATGAGCGCCCCTTCTGAATGATAGAAAATTAAAGGAGCACCCCGGCGCTCATTCAGATAATTACGGTATGTCTTTTCAATTGACCTTTCCATCATGATGCATGGAATTGTGATATGGGCAGGTGGCAGTTATGGCTGGTGGCTAATACCCCCACTGATGATCATTTAAATGTCAGCAGTGATGACTCAACTGGTACCTGTTGACAGCAGGCTTGCTCATTGCATGACGTCATTGCTTTTGTCACTATAACATGAATTTTTATACACTTTCTGGTCATCCTACAATGCATTGTATGATGATGATTTGCGATAAGGTCTATTATCTGTTTTGCTTGGAAAAGATGTAACATTTCCTACACAGATCTTCTATTTATCATTATGTTGTTATCTCTCACTTACAAACTCGGACACACAATCTTTAAGCTGGGGCGCTCATTAAATTTCTCCCTGGTATATGTGCATTGGTGCTCTCTCTGATAGTTTGTAACAATGACGAGCAAGAGAAGAGTTATCTTCTGTCAGATATTCTTTTTTTTTTCTTTTTATAATAAGGGAGATCACAAACACATTCCGTAAATGATTTCTAAAATGTTCACTGTTACTCATACCTACTTTCCATTTTATGTAATGAGCACCCCGGCGCTCATTCATATAATTATGGTATGTCTATTCAATTGACCTTTCCATCATGATGCATGGAGTTGTGATATGGGTAGGTGGCAGTTATGGCTGGTGGCTTATGTCCCCACTGATGATCATTTAAATGTCAGCAGTGATGACTCAACTGGTACCTGTTGACAGCAGGCTTGCTCATTGCATGACGTCATTGCTTTTGTCACTATGACATGTAAGATGTAACATTTCCTATATAGATCTTCTATTTATCATTATGTTGTTATCTCTCACTTACAAACTCGGACACACAATCTTTAGAACCCTCGTTTAGAGCTATTCATATATCAACTGTCTTGCATTGTTTTCAGAGGAACTACATTTGCTTCCACTGTTGGTGTGGCCTATCTTGATGTGATGTGTGCTAGAAGTTACCCAGCATCATCTGTTCAAATCGTGAGTACCTTGTTGTTTGGCTGACTTGGAGGTAAAAAGATTTCAAGAAATTTTCTCCTGTAGAATGAGAACTTGCTATCTTTGCCACTTCGTGCATGAGAGTGGTGATAAAGATACTATACAATACACCTTTCTCCAGTCTCGACTTGGTTCGGTTAATTGTCATGATTTTGTAGGCCCAGGCACTAACTCATAACTTTTGAGAGGGTAAACAAATGCACTTTTTCTTCAAACTGTGTGCTTTGACTTGATGCTTTCAGTTCGATGACCCTGAGAATGGGCCAATCCTTGCGCTTTTCATTCTGGTAAGTCATGCTTGGAGTCGTGTTTAGCCGTTCGGCGGCAAGGTATTTCAAAATTGACCCCCCAGAAGCCTGGATTTACTTTGCAGCTTCACATCTCGCAAACTACAGCACCTGGAATGTTGCTTAATGTAGTTTTTGAAATCCACAATGAACTTGCCATTTGCCCCATGCCAAATTATTGTCAATGCAAGAAACCGAAACCCTGGAATCAATGTTAAAGGAAAACTCCAACCCAAAACTAAGTGACCCTAGGTCGAATTAAACAGCGATTCTATGATCAATAATGAGTTCCATTTCCTATAACTTACGCTCGTCCGCACGAAATCTGGAAGTTTAACATGTCACTCTCAGCCAGCCAGCCTGACCTTCGGCAGCCATTACTGGCTTCTTCTCGCGATCTCCCGCCGCAACTCAAACTGCCATCATGAAAGCGTATGAGAACTTCAATAAATCTTTTGTACTTAATATCAATACTGGCTGTCATAGAAACGCGTGAACCACATACCACCAATCTCAGCTGCTCATCATGCAGCTAAGTGCACGGTAGCCGGTGGGCGTCTTGTCGGGCTTCTTGTGATATATTTGTAAAAAGTAATTTCTCGTCACACTGCCAAAGGAATTAAGTTTGGAGTTGATAGTTGGAATTTGCATGACCATGTTTATCAGCTGAGTGCAACTTGTTTTGGGGTCGGAGTTTTCCTTTAAGATTCTCACTTAACACATCTTTAGTATGCAAGGAGTCAAAGTGGTTTCCTAGATCCTGCTCAACTGAGGCCGAAAATTGAGCAAGTAAATTCAACTACAGATAGGTCTAATCTTTGCCTGTTTCAAATCTGAGGCTGTCTGCAGATCTTTGCATATGCACGCATGCTTTGAGTACTGCTTAAAAACATAAGAAACATCTCTAAAATTGTTCAATTATCTCCTTGTCCTGCCACACCATGATTCATCAGCGTCTAATGTGCTGCTTTTCACTCTCATTCCTCATCATTTTCTTTTGGCTAGAAATATCCTATAGTAAACATGGCACGTTTGGTCATATGGGTTCAGCGTGATAAATTTCTGAACAATTATATGGTCACTTACAATTAACATCGGCCGTTGTACGTCGGACAAGTTTGTTTGTGGTTTGGGTGAAATAGAGGAGCATTGGTTTCCAGGAAAGAAATTGGCAAAATTGTATGCCACTGAGGTTTTGTAAGGCTTCGGAAACATTGTTTTTATTGACTGGTTAGTCGGTGTTTTTGAGGTTGATACAGATTGATTTGTACACAAATGTGGTTACCAAGCGCAGTTCTACCACTGTAATGCCCTCAGCAGGATTGGTTTGTTTACCTCCCAAAATTGTGCTGCTACGTTCGCGCATGCGCATTTGCCTAAAACGTGAGACTGGAGAATCGTGTCTTCTTCCTCAAATGCTGTGCCTGATAGTCTGCTTCTACACTGACAAGAAACCAGAGGGAAAATCGAAGAAGAAGGAAAGGAAAAAAAATAGGACAACAATAACAACAAATGAGTGCAAAGCAGAAGCATAAGTCTCACAAGCTGTTATAGTAGTTACCATACAATGCCAAGTGTTTGAATGAGGAACTGATCGATTAAGAAACCATGTGGTGGAAAACCAGTGAGATACGATGAAGGGATCAATATAAATCAAGAAAATATTTATTGATGATCATTTTCAGCTCGCCCCGTGAGAGATCAGCAAGTCTAATTCCAAATTTTGCTGTGAACATATTCCAGTTTGCAATACACAAGCTGAAAATACAATGAATGCCATACTTGGAAGAGGACTTTGGTGGAACAAATAAATGACCAATGCTAGAATTTTTGGTTGAGACATTGGAAGTTTGCTGTGTTGAAACAAAATGATTTTTAAAACACACCGGCAGCTTGTCATTCAAATAGTCATGGACAAAAAGAATATTTTTCAGAATAACCTGGTCACATAACTTTATACCATGATGTTTATATAGTGAGCTAACGTGACTGTTGCAATTTGCAAATATAGGATATGTAGCACTCTATTTTGCAGCTTGCAAATTTTTAGACAATATGGATTGCCATCCTGTCCCCATACTTGGCAAGCATACAGGGATTTCAAAGGTTAAGGGAAATGAGACTAGTCTCAAATTTTCCTGATACACATTGCATATGTATTTGCAACAAGTATCACACTCAATTTGAAACCATCCCAATGAGACATGGTACAGGTTCCAAAATGTGTTTCAAACTAAATGATACTAGTCTCTCTCCCCAACCTCAGTTCCAATGTTTCATGATTAGCACGAAATTGTCATCATGGAATTGTGCGTACATTGTTAATCCAACTTGACAACATTATTTTCTTGGCAGCGAATCAGAGACGTGTTTCAGAAATAGGAGGCATTCTGTAGTCTGCCCATAATACATTGCAATACAAGGCCAGGTGTATCGTAACACGCAACGGGTCTCTAATCTAGTGAGACCTGAATCAAATTGTGCAACCAGTTGCAACAGGTTACAGAGACTGCTATCTTTCTAAATGATGCATCAAATCCTTAACCTTTAAACTCCCTGAAAAGGTCACTACATTACATCTGACGAGAAAATAGCACAATATACTGACTTCATTTCACGCATTGGAATATAGTGACGCCCGTTACAAAGCATCATTTTCAGCTAATAAATCACAGTGGTTTTTACCTGAGTGTTTCCAGAAATGGTCATTTTTAGGTGTTAGGGTGTTTTTATTTATGTCAATGGCCATTAAGGTATTATGGTTGGTATGGCTGAGTTGACCACATCTATTTGCCTGAAAGTATCTAGAACTGAAGTTTTGCATAGAACTGTCTACTAACTGGGTTATAAAACTATGACATTTTTCTCATCTGTTCGTTAGTTTTAGCATAACTCTTTGCTATCTCAAATAAATTCCTGTAGTTGTGTAGGTAACCAATGCCTGCAATGTTTCATTATTTCTTCATATGGTTTGGCTGCTCGGCAAACATTTTCTGGAGTCCACTTATTGCACGATGTATTTTTCTATAGTCCACGTGTGAATTCAGTGCTCTTAGATGCCTTAGTTCTTGAAAATGTCTTTCATGTTTACAAAATTCAAAATACCTCAATGTTAAAGTACTTAACTTTGCTCTGTTCTACATCGTTTTCTGAATTAACACTGTGGACAACTTTTCTCGGCAGATAAACATTGACGCGTGTAACTTGCAATATGTGCAGTACGTAATGCTATAATTACTTTGTTACCTTTAGCCACATGCTATTGTGTTTGCACATGAAGTTGGCCACAATCTTGGATTTGTACACACTTCAGCAAGTATGTATCTCTCCTAAAACGATTTTTAGAGGGTATGTTGAATGCAAGCTTTTTACTTCGTTTGCTAAAAGACGTCACACTAACTGACTTTGTGGAGAAAAGAAGGGACAGGAACAAACTATGATTATCATTCACTTGCTTTCATTGATAAGTTGATCTTCTATGTACCAAGTGGATGTAATTTCTTGTACATGAAATATAGCAAAAAACATCACAAGAAGTGATGAGCTTCTCACATTTATCCATTCAAGGACATGGATAGTTAGAAATTGATTAGCAATAAAAACTGTTTGCTTGTTGTAGAAGATGGTCTTTGATAAACTGTAAGCATTGAGTATCAGAATGTTGTATTTGATGAAACAAAGGAGGACTGAATCTATCTTTGCAACTCTTATTTGTTCTGCCAATAGGTTGTAATTGCAGTGGAGTGCAATGTGTGATGAATGCTGGAATTTATTTGAATCGGTCTGGGTAAGTTCTCTATTATCTGCTGTATAAGAGCCTTTTCACTTTTACTAATTACAACAAGTAATTTTCCTTGTGAGAATTGGGTTTTTACTAGTAACAGCACCTACTCCGAGTGTTACTTTGTTTTTTTATTGGATATCATGTTAAACAATGCAAATCCGAACACCTGTAAAACGACTTGGTCATTGGTCTGTGATTAGCTTGGGTTGATTCTAATGGAGAGAGCTATTGTCTGAAAATATTAGTTTCTGTGATGACTTAAAAGTTGTAATTTCGAGCTAATTTACCTTTTTTAGTACCAGCTAGTTAAAGATTCCAGTCTTCTCTTTAAGGATATGCCCTAGTAATAGAAGCTGATCATTTTGTTCTTGGGATTTTCCAGCAACATACGTTTGACTCCATGTATTTCTTTGTTCAGGGTATTTGGTGACTGCAGTATTCGCGCTTTCGAGCAAAGGCATCTGATGAAGCCGTATTCATGCCTATTTGACAGGCCTGCCTTGGTAAGAAAGATATCATTCTCTTGATGGTGCAATGATGAAAGTTTTTGGATACAATGTTTGATTGCTTTCCCATCCTCAATTTTCTTGCTATTTCAATTTTCATGGCATTTTTTTTTTTTTTTTGCTTCAACGCAAACGTAACATTTTCATCAATGCATAGATTCTACGATATTGTAGAGTCTTGTTCAAAGACCGTAAATTTGGTTGCATGTTGTTTAACAGCTGCTTTGTGAGTAGGCTATTTTTGTACCCTCGTGGTTAGTTGTTCTCATTCCTTCTGTTGCTTTTTTCGTTGTTTTAAAGTGATCATCCTCTTCTTCAATAATCTAGCTTCAGTTGTCTGCAGCATGTGGAAACTACTATGTTGAAGAAGGAGAGGCGTGTGACTGTGGCACAGCAGAGGTACCATGATTCTACATTTTCTTTTGAGATTCTGAGTAGGTATGCTTGATGAACACATACTAGATAGAAAGGAGAGGTATGCCTGATGAACACATACTGGATAGAAAGGAGCAGTTTCAAAAAAAGGATGATATTTTTGCTCGTCATAAGTTTGCATAAATAAACCTTAATAAAGACTTGACTTACTTGTCGAAAATAGGCCGAACTGCGATAGGGAATTTTGTATAATGCAAGGCCAAATAAGATAATTTGTACATTGCTAAACATGCCTTTATATGCATTTTGAAGGGAACAGCTACAGAAAAAGCTTAAATGCCTTATTGGTATTGTCTTTGATGTTGTTGCTTATCAATCTATGTAATTACTATATGCATAACAGGGGCGTAGCATGGTCAAACTCCTCCGTTCCCCCAAAACAGAAAAAAAGTATGGTCAATCAACGAGTTCTTTCTTTAACATCTGTCTGCGCAAAAGACGTAAGGATAATTTACACTAATATGTACACTATTGTTGTAGAGTATACCCTTTTTTATAAACGACACTGAAAATAGACAACCGCCTCCAAATTGCTTCAAATATAAAAAAATATATAAATATAAAAAATTTTAGTTGAATAGCTAATCAATTTCAGCTGATTCCAAAGATTTTATGAAAAATTTCAAAATGAAAACTTTCAATTACCACAAGACAAAAATGCACCACGTATATCTCCACTGTTCTGTCAGTATCTTCCATGACCGTTACATTTTAGCTACTAATAAGCAGCTATGTTAGGATTCGATCTATAGTCCCCTCTAGTCATCTCTAAGATGCAATCGTTGAAATAACTGTTAAACAACTTTTTGGGCGATTTTTAGTAATTAATCAAACATCGTTTTGGGGAGAAATTGAAAAACTATGTAGTTTATAGAAAAAGAGGTTCAACTAGTTCATGTAATGGTAGAAAATATACTTTTAAAGCAAAGCGTTACTATTTTGGAAACTTAACCGATTGAGACCTTTGAAGAAGACTTTCTTTGAGAAACAGCCCAAACTGATTAGGTATAGGCAAAGTTTTCATGGTTTTTCCATAGCCATTTTCGATTAGGTATTGAGGTTACATTAGAAGTAACAAAAACCACTACTTTTGCAGATTTGTAGTTTCTATTAGCTGACTTGGAAGCATGGAATGGAATTTATCCATTTTCCAATCTTATGTTTCATGCACATATTACTTTCCCTTCAACGTAGACAGTATATTTTACCAATATAGGTTGAACTATCAAAAATTGTGCCTGGTATGTCAATGGATGTACTAACTATGAGTCCCCTAAAAGTTATGGACCTGCTACGCCTCTGTGTAACTCTGGTGCCTCGCCATCTGAAATTACCTGGTGAGCTTTGAAGATAGGTAAGGGTGTGACTTTGATATAAAAACGAGTTATCTGTATCATTTTGGGAGTTTTCAGTTGCTGGGATCTTTTTTTGTTGTTGTTGCAGGAATGTGTTGATCCATGCTGTAATGCAACATCATGTCA
>JAOBRC010236688.1:0-14491 GCA_027575255.1 Scolionema suvaense | reverse complement strand
AAAATTTCCCGAGTTATGAGCAAAAATGTGTTTTTTCAAACAGCGGGTAATTTTCAAAAAGGGCGTGGCCTGGACAAACGAAAAATTTTTGGAACAGTGATTTGCATCCTATTTCGATATTATCTGATAGAATACATCGAAAAACGCAGAGAAAAGAGTTCCGGATTCCAAAATTAATTATGCACATAATTAATTAGGCCGGTAATAATTATGTGCATCACGGTGCAGAGGATAACTTGAGAACCGCTTAACGTATTGAACTGAAATTGGACAGTGCGTTCAGGAGACTGTGCTGAGTGTTCTAACACGGTCTTGTTGCTTATTTGTTCCATGTTCCAACTTTATGTCTCATCTAAAGTTCATAAGCATTTTTTTGATCGATTCAGCATAAATTAACAAATGGTGGACGCCAATTTCATCGACCGTTCAAAAATCAGCATTTATCCCCGCATCTTTTGTTCACATTGTTTTGTCGAACGGTTCTCTTGTGATAATCCGCGCCGTAACAGTCATTGGT
The DNA here is from genome assembly GCA_027575255.1 of Scolionema suvaense. Taxonomy (NCBI): domain Eukaryota; kingdom Metazoa; phylum Cnidaria; class Hydrozoa; order Limnomedusae; family Olindiidae; genus Scolionema; species Scolionema suvaense. The sequence goes on along the minus strand of JAOBRC010236688.1, from coordinate 13,974 downwards.
CATTTTCGCCAAAACGAGAAAAAGGCCAAATTAGCTAAAATTGATCAGTTTTTGCAAGCATTTGTGCAGTATCGTACCACTATCTTACGGAATTTAGTCACTTGAAGTGCATACAGTTCATGGATGATATTTGGCTAGACAGTATGAGGTACGCGATAATGAACATCTCGAGACTCAAGAACAATGACAGTGGTGCATAATTAATACACTCCTATGAGAAGCCAAAACTGCATTGACCAGCATATCAGCCGCAAGATCATTTCACAGGAAAAATGCATGGCGTCAGCTATCAATAAATTTTCAGTCTTGTATTCCACTCAAGAAAGTTGAATCCATTGAAGTAATTATAAATAATCATAAATTAATATGTCGTACCTTCATCAGCAATACCCGGTGTGTCGTGTTTTGCTTTCAAATTTGCGGCATCCACGTCTATGCTTGGAGCATTTTGTCAAAGTTACCTAAACCAAAGTGCATTTATCAAAATCTTTCTGTTCCAAAAGCAATTGTGGATGACAATGATAATCCAATCAATAGATCAAAATACACCAACAAATTGCGTATGACCATAAAATGCAGCACCTATCCCGGACAAAACTGTGAAATCAATAATATCACGGGTGAGTGGTATGTCTAAACATTTTTTTTTTCTATGCGTATTACAAGTACAACATTTACAAAAAAATTCACGAAATAAAAATACGTCACCTAAATAAAAACTCACCCAAAATAAAATAAAGCGTTGACCCCTTATGCGAAGTGCAATTTTACAACTGCTAGGGTGCAACTTTGCAACGGACAATAAGAAAAAGACTCAAAGAGAGTATATGAACATCAACAGAATGACAAATGATAAAGCATCACTTATTTACAGACGCTTGTCTCAAGAGCAAATGTAATCGTGGCAAGAAAAATCATCTTATTTGTTGATTCACTTTCATCACTATGCCCATACAATAAAATTCGACAGGCATCTTCATCAGGCAGAGTACTCAGAGAATGTCCTAGTGCAGCTGACACAGTACCTAGTAGTTTAACACGTTGAGCAGAAAGGCAGCACATTCGAGCAAGAAATGAATAGTATCTTCAACACCAATATTGGTTTCGTGGCAGAGAGAGTCACTTGTGTCTGCGAAATTGTGTCTGAACCTTTGCGCACGCAAGTTACTAATCCCCACGCGTAGTTGACTTAAAAACGTCAAGCCTACAGGATGGTGCAAATTAAAAACCTGTTTGCTAGTAGGACGAATTATCTTAAAGATACTTCTTTTAAAGGAGTCAAAGCTGTTTACTTCACGTAGCGATGTTTCCAAAATTTCCCAAGCCATCGAAGCTGCTGGAAGAAAGAGGATTGATATCGTTTTGTACGGCATGTGAAATATGTATGACTCAGTCTATTCCTCAATGAGTAAGAATAGGTCACTTTTTGTTGAACGATTGCTTTCAGATAATTAGGTGAATCACCTTTCAGAATTTTCCAAAACAGGAACAATCCTCTGGCACACCTACGATCGTGTAATGTTTCCCAGCCCAACTCCTCATAAATCTTAATCGTTGAAGTTCCCTTCCAGTTACCTTTTATAGCCAATGCTGCACGGAACTACTGCCGCAATCAGAGTGATATATTACATCTGCGTAGTCAAAACATGAGCGTATGTAGAATGTATAAATAACCTGTAGACAACTTCTAGGTACAAACGTCCGATACTTCTTTATGAGTCCAATATTTGTTCTTTGCTTTGGAGATCACCGATGAAATGTGAGAATTAAAGGACATCGAATTATCAAGAATAAGTCCTAAATGTTTTGTACCAGATACTTGATCTACTGGCAATCCATTAAAAGTCAGTTTACGATCGAATACTGAGTGTTTTTTTATCGAGAAAATCACTTCCACAGCTTGTTTCTTAGAATCGGGATTAAAAGCCATTTTCCACCGCCAGACCCAGATTTCGGTCAAATTTAAGTCGTGCATAAGATCCTTGTAAGACGTAGCAACAGATCTCACAACTAAAAACAAAGCAACATCATCTGCGAAAAGTCGACCATCTGACTTGAAATCAGCTATCAAATCGTTTATAAACAAAATTTGCACATACCGTAATTATCTGACAGAGCGACCCGGCTTAAATGAGCGCCCCCCCTCAAATGAGTGCTTCTCGTGACAGCTGAGAAACTTAATGAGTGCCCCGGCTTAAATGAGCGCCCCCGTCAAACCAGGAAAGGGTGGCTCATTTGAAAATTTGTCATGTACACGTCCATAGGCGCTTACTCAGAGACTTTAAAACAATGAAGAACAAGGGAAGAATTTTCTTCAGCCAGATATTCTTTTTTTGTTTTTTATAATAAGGGACTTCACTAAAACGGAACGAGAATGGAGAAGGGGATATACACATAGAGCTTTTTGTCTGTTCACTATTATTAGTACCTATTTTTCACTTTTTGTAATGAGTGCCCCGGCCTGAATGAGTGCCCTCCCTCAAATGAGCGCCTCTACTGAAAAGTACAAAATTAAATGTGCCCCGGCGCGCACTCAGACAATTGAGGTAATCGTACTACGCAGGATAATATTTGTCAGCAATAGATTTGAAACTGCCTTTTTAACTCGATAAATTTACCATTAAAATAAGCAGCCTGAAAAAGAACCAACCGATTTAAAGTCGCACACATACACATACTTCCATCCATCTGGTTGCCTTCATTTTGGTACTTTCATCATAAATAGTTGCAGACAATAAATCTTGCTTTCTTGTGAAAAGAAATAATCCAGGACTTATCATTGACAACGTTTGTATAAATTGATTGAAATCAGTCGTTGACATTGATCATAAGTGACTAAGTTTTTCCATCATAGTGATCGGAGGGTAATATCTTTGGCAACGGATGAAAATCGAACTATGGGCTACCTAAATCAATGCAGAGAACAAAATGTTGCGATTTACTGCACCAGAAAGTCGTCAGTGAAATTAAGGTTGTCTCATCTGATACAAGTTTCATGCGTACCATGAACCGGGCCTACTCAAGAACTGGCGGGCAGTGTCCGAAGCAGGGGAGAGAGGGCAGATGGCTCAAGATGCAAATGCTTGTATAGGACATGATTCTTAAAATCAAAGTTTCCCTCACAAAATATATCATGCCATTTTTAGACCGCCAAGATAAGTCCGCCAAATTACATATTTTCGCTTGCCTGACTATCTTGACGTCATGTATTTGATACATGAGGTAACGCATGTTTGTGTTTACCTAATCTAGCTCCAACGAAAAAATTCGGAGACCAGGCAAGCCAAATATGCCCACGCTTTTTGAGACTTTGTCTCACCGTGCCAGGACAAGTAATTGGCACTTGCTTTGTTTTTCGATCAACCAAATGCAACGAACTAAACGTAGCTCGTTAATAAGCAGTCCAGTGTTTGCATCTTTGTTGTCGGGATAAAGTGATTAATGTGTTATTTGCCTTGTTTGAATAAAGCTTGTTATTTAGGCCCATATCATAAAACATTTTTTCTCTGTGAGATACAAGAAAGGTATCTCTCTCTATCTGGCAAGGCTACATGCACGAGCCAGTATTGCCTCCACGTCCTTCTCATTCAACCAACTACTAAGCAACTTTTTTCTAAACGAATGCCATGCTTTGTTGCAGCCGCAATGCTTCCAAGCAACAAGTTACGAAGCACAGAGAGATTATGCCCATATTTCCACTTATCACGTGGGTGCAGCTTTCAGCTTTCTATTGAAATATGGATATTTAAAATCACCAGGCACGAGGTTGCAAATAGTGAAAAATATATAAGATGTCAACGTTTGAATCCTCTTGCATCAGGAATTGGACAAACTAATGGTTGAAGCTTTCTACATCTAACAAATGTTTCTACCCCACAAGGATTTTACGCCTTACCCTTGTAACCCCTAGCTACATACATCTGCAGCCCTTTTAAGTGCTGCTGCCTCATTAGTTTAACGACTGGCAATGAAACCTTTCACAAACGTGTCCCATATGGTAAAATACATTTGTATTCATTTTTTCAGCCCATGAGCCCTTCAGTTTCCGTAGCAGAAGAAAAAAATAACTCACCTCAAAGCACAACACAGTCACTGCTCTCTGATCATAGCAACAGCTTAGAAACAGCTCTAGCAGAGCCTTTGCAAGAAAGAAAACATCATGAACACGTTGCGAACTATTTTTCAAATTTCCACGGTCTGTTATGAAACGTTTGGAGCATCGAATACAAACGGTATGGTACTGGAAAGTCCAGAAGCCATAGGTAATGAAGAGCTATATTCCAGCAAACCTGTCAAAACAGCAGCAACCATGCCTCATAAAATTGAATTTTTTAGTTGTTTGTGATACAGTAGCGATTCTGTAAATATGAAAATCGAATTCACATCTAATTCCGTTGGCACACGCTGCACGACTTCTAGGTGACCTGAAAACTCTCCCTCACTCTCATCTGAGCTGGACGCTTGGCGTACCTGTCGGTATGGGCAAACGTTGGTGTAAGCGAAGTGTTGTTTCTTCTTAGAGCTGTTGCGTCTTTTCCCTTTTCTGGGCGTTTGCCTTGGACATGGGCCTCTTTTGGTCATATCCACAAAAGTCCCAGATTTGACACCCTTATTTGGATAACGTGTGCTGCGAACTATGCTGGTGTTCTCTCGCAGGGATATTTCGGTAACTGCGCCGTGCTTTGGTGCTATTGATACGATTAACTGAAATTTCTGTCTCCACGGTACAACGCACTTGGTTAGCTGATTCTTCGAATGCTAACCCGTATTTCATAAACATCACATACTTCAATCCTTCACCCTATGCTTACTTTTTCAGTTTGTGATTTGCAGTCTGCATTGCCATTGAGTCATGTGCTGCTCTAGCAGCGTTGTATCCTTCGAAGTTGCACTGATTTGTTTCGTCGATCACCATTGGGTACCATTTAGAGAAAGATTCCGTTCCTTAAGGCATCTCGCAGAAAAGCTTATATATCGGGTGTACTTCGCTTATTTGTCCTTGCAGGGCAAGTCTCACCTTTTCTACGACTTGTTCATAAGTATTCGTTAGAACGGCGAGATCATAGCGTCTCATCCACATGACTGTAAGAGTGCTTTCTTCTTGGCATCTGCGGTAATATCTTCTGTAGTAAAAACCATAGACGTCCGTTTTTTATACTTGTCAAATGAATCAAGAGTGGTTCCAGCATCTTGCCCTTTCTTAAATGGAGCCAAGACAGTGTATACTCCACTTGCCATATTGCTTCAAAAGCGTCCGCAAAGAAACAAGGAGTCAGTACTCTCAGATTGATACTGTCTCTGAATATCTGTGAGTTTAAATGCACAGAATGATCCCGGTAGCCCACCCGGTAAGTAAGCACACATGTTCTTTAGTCCTCGTCGTCAAATGTTGTGTTGTGCTTATCATCCTATCTACAGTGATTGGTTCAAATCAGATTGCTTTTGATGCACTGCGCATGTGTGGCTATTTCAAAACACGAGATATCATCTCAGATGCAACCATGGACGGTTGTTCGAATTACCGAAAGCAAAACCGTGAGGTCTTGGAAGTTTGTATATTAGAGCTCGTTTTGGTGCAACAAGCTAAGCTGATAGATCCAGCACGTTTTCGCTATTACATTTGGTTCTCAGTTGCGTTGTACTGCAGTGGTGGATTTACAAAGGAGCTGTCAACAATCGTAGAGCGAGAGGCAGAAAGTTTGAGCAGTGGCCAGTGGTGATCTTTGGTTGCGCATGGTTAGGTTCACTTCTCAATGTGCTTTGAAGCAGTACGAATAAGCTTTGTGGAAGGCAGCATGTAGTGTGGCTTTTGTGGAACGGAATGATATCTCGGTAGCATTTAACGATTGACTGGAGGTACAGTGAGCATAATCAGTTGAAAACTTGTTGAAAACTATGATCACTATACATACATTCCTCTTACTGTATTTACCATTTACTGGAGAGAGTGCTCAATATAGTACTACGTAGCAACAACAACAAATAGAATCACCTCTGTGCTACTGACAGCTTCAAACACAAACAATCCTCAGACACACTGAGTGTCGGGTAATGACTACTGTATGTACTACCAATAGCTTATAACACCAATAGCAGCCGTCTACAAGTGTGTGCCTTGGTGCGATGTCTCACACTTAACATAAGGCAAAGCGCAATATTTAGTTTCCATATTTGGAATTAGTCGGGCTTATTTGTGCGTTGCCAATGATATCGTTCAGCGGCATGCGTTAATCTGTCATTCGCACTACACACATGCGGCCGATCGCTTTCCATATAAGGAAACTAAATCCTGTTCGACAGTGCGTGAGACATGGAGCCAGGACGAGTGCTATTGGTGTTATAAGCTATTGGTACTACATAGATCACTGCCAAAACAATGCAAGCTGATGAAGAGCTATTCTACCGTAGTAGGCAAGAAAAATTTCTAGAACGTGTTGAAGTATCATTGAGGGAATATATTCAAAGCAAGGTGTCTTGCATTACCTAGTGTATGTAAACCAATTTATTTCTGAACAGAGACTTTCTAAGCATAGATATGTATTGAATTGTGGTTGAAATTGTTTGTCAGGAAATTTATCTTATTAGATGGGTAGATACTACTAAAGTTCACTGAAATATTAACCTAAGACATGATTGCTTTTTCGATATTTGTTCTCTAAGGGCATTACCGAATACATTTGCTCCGCATAATCAAGCATTATGAAAATGTTTTCAACTTTTCTATCCTAGGTGTATGTTTTTCTCAATCGTTACATCATTAATATGCTTTATCATTCAAAAAGTCTCACTACAGCAGGATTTAAATTTTACCTGTGTACAAGCTGGGGAAAATGTGCAACTAGAAGTGGAATGCGCAATGTCAGTTGCGACGAAAAAGCACAAAAGATCTTGGGCTGGTCTTGTCCAATATAGCTTAGTCCATTTATGAGACTGCGTGTTCATAATATTCACCCGAGAGAGTGTTTTGCTTGTTAGAAGCATGCTTTGGTTTATTACTCTTCTCGTAATATTCTATCAATGGATAATACTTCAAGAATAGGGAGACCTAGCATAAAGTTTTAAAGGTAAGGGTGCAACCCTTAAAGAAGTCGACCATTGCGTTCCTACAATATCGTCATGCTTCATTCTGGAAATCAAAAAGAATTAAATATACCTCGGCGATTCTCTTTATTCTCAGTATCAATGCGTGTTCTTGTCAACAATCTTCCTCATAGATTTTATGACAAATAGTTACCAAGCAATAGCAGCGTTTAATTGGAATGTAATACACTTGATTTTTCAGTCTTCAAAATAACTCAACAATTGTCTGAGGTCGCGCATTTGTAGGGTAGCTTGTTGGTACGGTGCATTGTCAGTTTTTATAGACTTACTCTTTTGATCACTGTCACAAAGCGTTACACATTTTTTTTAAAGTTGACGTGTGTTGCAAAGCATCACTTAAATTCAGGTTTTGAGTTCACAGTGTGCTTGGAGTGCATGTGAACATGTTGCATGATGATGGTTTTTAATATGGAAACCAAGAGTATGAGAAGACTGCTATGGTGCATGGACTGTACTCAGATGACACACTTCTGGCATTTGCGTTACTTTAAGTAGATTTAAGAAATCAATTTCCAAAAGGTTAGTGTATTCACACCCGTTTGGGTGTACCCTTATAATTTCAAATAGAGCGTCGGACGCGAATGATAGTGATAACCTCATTAGCCAACGATTGTTTTATGAAACTATGCCATTGAAGTGAACCCAAACCTATTGATTATTGATCTCCCGATGCTACAGGTTCTTGTACGAGTGGAGTAGATAAACACCAGGATTTTGTTTTTTGATCTCTGGAATTATGCTTGGCGTAGTCTTTTCATGCATCAGAGCAGTTGTGAACCTCTGATTTGTCTTAAAATATATTTTGCCGACACAAGCAGAGCAGACAGGATCTTTTCGAAAAATAGAAGTGTTTATAACTTGTTCAACTGTAACTTTGTCTCGTGAATACTGAAGTAGTCAGACATCTTTGCAGAATTTAAGCACTGTAACTAAGCTTAAGTATACTGCCAAAACTTTAGCCTCAGAGTTTGAATGGTCTAAAGAGGCATATTTGAATATGGTCCTTATTTCCAAATGCGTTGCATAGTACTAGTAATCAAGCTCAAATTTTAGAACACCCTGTAGAGGAGTAGTTGCTTATTGAAACTCTCTAATTCGAAAAACAACTGGATTCCAAACGCATGATAAACAGATTGCTTATAGGAACAGCTAGCATTCCTTATTTCCAAAGCTTTGTGAACTACAGACCAAATTAAGCCATGTTTGAAATGGTCTGGTCAAATTTATGATGTGCCAACAATAATACAATTAATGAACCACTGTTCTCGTCATCATATCTGTAGGTTACATTGCAAAGCGTTAATTATAAACAATTGGTCAACGATACTTACTGATGTGCAGGCTCATATCACATTGCGCTCAGACAATCTCAACATTTCTAACAACCTTATCTGTTGGCTTTGCTGTATAGGCATCCATATCTAACCAAATGTTGCTGGGATGCCGTATGCACTAAATTCGAACTGGTTATACTGCTGGCAGAAGCCATACATGCAATTACTCTCGTTAGTATGCAACATGGCAAATATTCACGTTCACAAGCAATTCCCAGAACGCAAACAAACACATTGTTGTGTATTCTTTCACGTTAGCAAGAACTTCTTGAAAACAGTTCTGAGCAGGGTTATCAATCCAACATTAGGTAGATACTCATACAGTTGATCTTGAGTGCAAGTGACAGCCTATTTCTCAGACCGTAATTTCTTCGCAACGCTGAGAACGACAAGCATTCAGAGAGAGGATAGAGTCAACGCACACTTGATATGCTGCAGGAACGACAGTACCAATTTATCCAATGACTCCTTTTCACATGAAAAAAAAGTATTGAAGTCAACAGTATTGATCCATCTACTTCATGATCAATCAAACCGAACAATTAAAAATCACTTTATTGAAGAAGCTTTTATGTACTCCAAATATCCCATGAGCAGCCATCAACAGCAGCCTCTATAACAATAATAGCAGTTGAACTTGGTGGGAAAAACAAACTTCTGCAAAAATCAGAAAGCCATATTTTGAGAACACACTTTGAGTTGTTTTCACGTATTATATTTCATTAGTTTATTTTCACATGCGACATTCTCTGTTTTGAATTTGAGATCACAGGCTGCAGTGGAAAAGCACATTTCAATCGGAACAGGAGTCTTTAATATGGGATTATCAGCATTTTCAACACTTAAAATCCATCAAAGAGCTAAAAATGAAGAAGTTTGGAGACTTCAGGCCTATAATTAGCTATTTGAGGTCCATACGAATGTAGCACAATCAAAACAACGTTAAAATAATGAATGATAAAGTTTTTCAAAACGCGGCATAATTAACTTGCTAAAATGACATCAAATTGTTCCCTACATCTTGCTTTATCACCACACCGAGTTCGGTGACCTAATCTGGACATATTAAGGGGCCGAATGAACGATCGCCATATAGAAACACCTTAGGAAGCCCATGAATGTCCGGTTATGAACCCAGAGGTTCTGTATCTCTGTGGGGAGCCGATACGACCTGCAAGTCGACAGAAATCTCTGATCTCAGGATTCACGTTCTTATCAACGTATATGTAGCCTCCCGTTTCGTTTGTGTCATGGTCAAACGGATCTCTTAATTTGTTCCACTCAAGCAATCAAGTCTTGAGAGGTCTCCTTGCGGACCCTCCCGAGTGAAGTTCTTAGTATTTGGAACATGATCGTATCCTCAGTTAGTAAGCCCTTAGTAAGTCGTCTTTCGAGGAACCCAGGCGGTTCAACGCCATTAGGGGAAAAGATGCGAGTACTAAGTTGTCGTGGGTCGTCACCCAGCTAACATTGTTGAATGATATGGTATGCTTTTTCTGGCTTCGTTAGGCAGTGATCCATCAGTACTGTCGGTCTTGTTTAGTCTTTTCTCCATGGCTTGTGTAGTTTCTTCTGCGCGTTATCGTCCTGTTGGGGTATGTATCGTCCAGGAAAGGGTTACGTCGAGAGCCCTTAACGTCAATATATCATTCGAATAAAACACAAAAAAGTTATAACGTGCCTAACAAGCATAGCCTGATGCTTCTCATTTGATTACCATCCGAAGTTGTCTTGTTTGGTGGCTGGTCCGGCTGGGCTCCGGCAAATGTACTACCATCTCCTGGAGATGGCCTGACCCGCTGGCTGGTGGTAGCTGTACTACCGTCTCGAATTCTACCTCACTCAAATCAGTTTGGTGAACCATCCAAGCCTGTATGTCTCTTGCTCCTTCGTCTCCTAAACTCAGGGGATGTCCTGAGAAACCCGGGACCTCAACCAACCAGGGTTCCCAAGTTCATAAACGGCATTCGTCGCCAAGTGATAGAGGAAGATCCTGATTTCCTGTAATATCTGCTCTGCCTGCATTAAAGATGAACAGTTTAAGAACAGTGCGCGAACCTGTGATCGCCCAGGTTGTCACAATCTCTTCGAAGTGCGATAGCCTCACGCACAGCCTCCTCAGGCGCCACTCTCAGCTTGCACTGTGATTTGGGCTTATAGTCCCTGCGTGGTTTCTTCTAAGGCCACTAGAGCAACCTGCAACGTGTGTTCAATTTCTGACTGCCCGGCGCTACGCCATCTTGGACCTCAATGTAGTAGCTAGCTAACGTTGCTTCAAGTGCAAGACCATGCTCAGGTCGGATCGTTTCCCGATCCAATACTCTTCCTGCATCAGACGCTTTCACACCATCGATCGAGTATTACACCACTTAACGTACTTGGTCTTTGTCCAGGAAACCAAGCTTTGTCAATCCGATCCTTTGCCTCAGATACCAGGCTACGCCACCATCCGTAAAGATCGTACCTCCGCGATCGGAGGTGGCCTCCTCACGCTTATTCGTAACGATACAGTCTTTCAGGAACTTCCTACCACCAACCATGCTGGTGTGGACTTCCAGATGCTTAAAATTCGGATCGATAAACAAGTATGAATACCGATTACTAATGCTTATGATCGAAACACAGAAACCCAAGCGATCAACTTTAACCCGAATTTAGCCATGTGGGACTCTTTCCAGCCGGAGGATTCCCGTGGAACTCAATTAGAATCATGGATTCTTGAATCGGACTTAGTGCTTCTCAATACCGGCGCTCCTACACCGCACAGCCGGATCACTGGCAACGCCCGGATGTATCTTTTGTAGGCTGGACTTGGTCCTCCAAATCCTCCTACCCTCCTCGATCCACTTGATGGCTCTTATCACTTACTGATACACATAATGATTCATCACTCAATTTCTTTCCAGTCGGTCCTCCCGTGGAGCGCTAAATGGAAATAGAATGGTGTTCACTGGAAGGCGTTTTCCAGCCAGGTAGACGCCGACCTATTAGCCGTCCCTACTCCTGCCTTCTTCCAAGGGAAGGTCACCTTGTTACTCAACACGGTTCTCTCTTGAACGTAACTATCTCCAAAATATCTTGTTGTTCTTGAAATATAGACCCTGAAAACACAATTTTTATTTCATTTCACTCCTAATAAATAGGGTTTAAAGACGTGAGAGTTTCTTGAGAATTTTGGACTTTCCCGAGGGTCATTACAAGTTCCAAAATAGTTCTCGCACGGCTTCCAAAGTGAGGCTAATTTGACGAATCATGGAAAAACTACGTTACGAGATTCCTGATTGAGACAATTGTAGGGATTTGGTGAGTTCTATCTTAAGCTTATTCTACTGCTAGTGGATGTGTATACATGCTGCACCAGTTTAATGGACCAGCAGATACTTTACAGTTACTTTTCAGAAGGTGGCAGAGTCTGCCTCAATACACCAGCTAAAATCACCTCGTCCTAATAGCGTTGATCGATTCCATTGTCCAGTAAATTCGATTCCTACAGTGTTACGATTACTGGACTCAGCTTTGTCACGTTCTAGCTACTTTAACGGACACAAACACTTTACTAACCATACCTTTGCATCCAATTCCCAATCAAACTCAACACAACACTGCGACAATACACGTTTACACAGTTTCGATCTCATCCTGGACTTTCCCATTTTTGGATGTAATCAAACCGATATGGTAAAAAACCCGTCTCTAGCGTACAGTAGCAAATCTTTCGACGAAACTTAAGTGCTATTTCGAGAAAGCAAAATTTAAATCACACTAACATTTATCGCAGCTAATGGTTTGCTTACAACCATTGGTTCAGCGAATCTGCCATTTGCGAGTTGCTTAAAAGGTTGATGTTTCAAGTTCAGTCGATCCAATAACCTTACGGTGAAAACGTTTATTCCTATCTTCGCTGTATTTCAGGTGCGCAACTCAAGTTAACTAGCAAGACTACTTCAGGAAATCTCCATGCACAAGGACGACATTCCCATTATATACTAATCTTAAGCGATTTGCCTTACGGATTTGTTAATTTTCGTGCAGGGTATTCAAATGCTCTCTTTCCTAACGCCATCAAAGAAAGGCTCGAAATTTTAAGGCCCAGTTGATGAACTAAAACCATCCCTAACACAAAACCCTTTCAAATTTATCAAAAACGGATATCTTCCACGACACAGATGGTTTGATTTCATGGTCTTCTGTATGCTGTAGTTATGTTATACTGAACAGTTGCTGGGAGAGTTTTCATTTTGAATCAAAGCAGTAAATAATTAACCAAATGTTAAAGCAGTTTATCGTTTATCGCACATTCGAGAGCACCAATCAGTCAAGGGGCCTGAGGTACTGTGAAGTTCTTCTCTGTCTGACAATTCCTAATTATTGAAAATCGTGCACGAGCAATACACACAGACGACAAAAAGACTGTCTTCCACGTGCCAGCCGCACAATCAGTTGTCTTCACAAACGGATCACCGGCAACATCTGTCTCATTCGTGGAAAAATGATGTTCAAAAGTTACCCTGTATGGTTGCAAAGTCGGTTAGGGTGAACGATCCTACTTTCCCTCCCGTGGGGGGAGGGGGTACTCGACTTGTAAAGTGACGGGGACGTGCAGCCCCCAAATCTAAAATGAACCCATTAGGCCAGGGTATTTCAGACCCCTATTTCGTCCAGGGGGGGTCACTATGATCCCCATCTAAGATTTGACTGGGGCATCGTGAAGCCTCCAAACTTGGCAGGATTATAGCTACACCTTTCTACTTTATGTTTCAGCTGCCAAATCCATGCCTACTTCACCTAAAAAGTAGTGGCAGGGTCTCAAAGTGACCACACTTTTTCTCTTTCCAGTCTAAATTACAAAATTTCTGCAAAAACATACCCTCACTTTCAAGCAATGTAAACGTGTTCCAAGTGCAGGAGGAATGCTTTATGGTATACTTAATCATAAAGTGCAATAGTTATAATGTATTTCTGACAAGTTTCAAGTCATCTCAACGTGTCAACCAAATTTTATGGAAGATAGAAACGAAAAATTTGAACAAAATGGTTTTCGAATATTTTTCTACTTACCTTCGACATGAAGCCTCCTATCCAAACAAAATGCCCGATATGGTTAAAAATGCCTGTAAAACATATCTTTTATATGCATAGTAAAAGTCAACCCCCCTCCCGGGCCATATTTGTTGTTTTTAAGGTACTTCCATGCAAGATGAGACAAAAAATAGACCCATCCTTAGTGGCCGCACTTCCCCATATGCCATATACGTTAACCCTATTCAACCTGGGCTTTTCGGTGCTGTACGACACCTTTGGGGAGCGGGGGGGGGGGCGTATTCCGCCCCCGTCCATAATTCTAGAAGTACTTATTCTATGGTATTGAAACTTGGTACACACATTTATTAACCTTTTATGCATATGTGGGTCAATTTTTAAGGCAATAGGATTAATAGGGCGTGACTTATGACGTCATAAGGGAAATGACCCATTGTCGGATGTGAGAAGTAGGGTGTTTTAGTGAAAATTGCTTAATAGCGATTTATTTTTTGCACGA
>JAOBRC010236577.1:0-14491 GCA_027575255.1 Scolionema suvaense | reverse complement strand
CCCCCTCGAATGAGCGCCCCCTCTGAAAGGTAAAAAATTAAATGAGCGCCCCGGCGCTCATTCAGATAATTACGGTATATACATTGCATTTTTAATGTGTGTGCGACAGGAAGTATATAAAAAGGATGTTATATATTTCGGAGTATGGTTACCTTAAGGGGATTTTTTTTTTGCGTGGATTAATTTTTGCGAGTTTTGCGAATTTCTCCTAAATTCGCAAAGTTAAATCCACGCAAAATTTATCGGAATGATGTCATAAGCTGACCAATAGCAAATACAACTAATTTTCCGATCGTTTATCGATACCAAATTGCTCAGACTCATTATTTCTCTATATGTGCATGTCAATAACCTCCTCTACTTCTTTCGTTGATGCTCATTCGCTAAATTGCTTCCACGCAATTTCTCTGCACATCTCTGATTCGCAAAAATAAATCCACGCAAAACATCCCAAAAATTGGACTCGCAAAAATAAGTCCATGCAAAAATTTATCCCCTTGAGGTAAATCGAATTACATGAATCTATTCTTACAAAAGTAGGAGTAGGCAAGTGTCTTATCAGCATATGCTGATAAGCAGAATTTGTGTCTCTATGAAGGTGTTCCTCAATTCTGGTGAATAAATGTCTAGTGATTTCACCAATATAACTGGCATTAGAGCTAGCACAAACAAATTTATATATCACATAGTAAGCACCCCCCCCCCTCCCCGCCTATTGCAAAGGAGGGGGGGTATGCACTTCCAGAAAATGCCGTAATTGGGGGGGGGGGTAAAAAAGTTTCCCAGATAGATGGGGATATACATATAAATTGGGCGATAGACTGTTCTGACTTAGCAACAATTGGCAATATTATTAAACAAGGAAACATGTAATTAATAGAAGTGTAGTCAATGACAGCTCACACAGTTGCTTATGTAGAAATCCCAATGCTGTAAGGCAGCAATGTCACTGTAAGGCAACAATGTATACTTTTCACTCTTCAACCCTCTGGGAGCTTCGAGCGCAAGTACGATATTGAAAGGACACCGATTTCTTCAGCTGGAATGAAAGGACCACATGCGGTGGTAGGGGTAGGGGGCGGTTGCATGTAGAATCATAGATGGGCGGATTGCTCAAAAAGGAGGGGGACTGTCTGCTTACTATGTATCATCATTTTTGATGACTGTAAACTTGTATATGTACATACAGTAATTATTATTTAATGTACCATATGAGTCTGCATTATAGTTAGTTTGAGCTAGACAAGATTAATTTTTCGGTTACTAGCATGAAGGGTGAAAACCTCTACTGTTAGTTGTGTCACTCACAATTCACTTTGTGTTTATGGTGCACCTAATTATAGCTATAATTATAATTATGTCCTCTTCACTGATCGAAAGCAGGATGAGAGAAATTTCATTTAATTATCATGGATGCGTTACTAGCTGAAATCGATCGGAAGAGAAAGCAAGTGGATAGCAACCAAGTTACTGCTCAGAAGAAATATTTTAAGAGAGGGGAACTAGCTGCTCAACAAGTACAGGAATATGAGAAAAGGCAACAAGAAAAATTGAAGAAAAAAGGTCTTGTTGATAGCGTAACTGGTGATGAAAAGGTTACCTCGGAAAGGGAGAATAATTCTGGGTATGTAGGGTTATTCTTAGATTTCTCTTATCCAGGCATTTATCCAAGCGCTTTGAACTACCTCCGTTTTTCATGCAAAACTTGAGTTTTATCTGTTTTTGAGACAAGGAATTGAGGCATGTCAAAGTGGGTCCCAGGTAAGGCTGTGGAACCGAAAGCTTTTCTTACTTTCCAAAGTTTTATAATCTCCAACCAGAGGGATCTTCGTGGAAGGTGATACTGCTCTGGAGAAATTCAGCAATAGAAGAGTGTAGCACTACAGGAATTTGCTGATAGAGTTGTTCAGTAGTACATAAATGCTCTCTTTGCATCATTCAATATAGTTAGCTTGGGTTTCTACCACCTTTTTCTGGTGGTGGAAAAGTGCTTGGATAAATGCCTGTTATCAGTACCACGACAGATGTTTTCAGTACATAGTATGTAATATATAGTTGTTCTCTATGCTTCTTTGTGTGACAATTCAGTCTTGTCAAGTATTTGTCCTTTCAATATTCACCTTAGAAAATATTTCTACAAACAGATATCTTTAGATACTATTCAACTGCTCTCTCCCTGCACCAGTTAAAATGTCTGGGAAAACATATGATACATTGATGTGTGAAAAGTTAAACATTCAGATAATGCAGTTTTCTGATAGCTCTTTGTTTCTTTCTTGCTACAATGTGATCCCAATTTACAGTGCTTTGCAAAATGTCTCAAAAAATGTATACATGCACTGGTTTTATCTGGTGATGTTAACTCTCTCTCTCTCCCCTCCATCAGGCAGGTTTTTCAAGAAACAGGTAGGTGAGTTCTGGAACCTCCGAACAGGACTGTCTCTTATCAGTTAACGGTTAACATAACATGCCTTTTTGACTACTCCAACATAACAAGGGGGGGTGGTTTCACCCCCCTCAGAATACCAACTTTCACTATAGATATGGCCTTGAAGTTTGGACCACTTATTCTTGCCCATGAGTGACGGAGAAGTTCCAAATTTTGGTCCCACAGGTGGTCTGGTCTGCATATTACATGCATTTGAAATTTGCAGACGGGCTATACGGTTTTCTATAGGAACCAATACAAAAAATTTTAAGTTGGCGAAAAACGTTTGGCAATACAAATTTCTGACAGAAAGTCATGTATTAAGGCTGGAACATTGCATTTTAGAGGCAGCGCAAGTAAGAAAACATAATTTCTTCACAAATTCGAATTTTTATAAGTCCCAAAATATGGAAAAAATTCGGACTTTACCCCCGTATTTTGAACCCCCTAGTAAATGAATTTTTTCAAATTAGACACTTATTGAAAGAGCTCATTAAAAGCTATCATTCAAGCCCAAAATCGTTGAAAACAGTTGAACGGACGTGAAGTAAGAGCCCAAAAACCGAAAATTTGACAATAAATGACATTACCCCCTGTCAGAAAATGGTCACGTGACACCACCCTGTTATAGGTATGACGACGAAATTTTCACCAAAAGATGCACAAGGAAATTCTGTTTAGACTTGCAAAAATTGGCGGCAACTGCTTTGGTCAAACCAACCCCCCCCCCTTGTTATGTTAACTGTCAAAGGTGGGAATTTTCCCCTATAAACAGCCTGAATTCATTAGTTCTCCCCGTGTATTTGATTGGCTTTAGAAACATTTTGCATCCACAAGCAAAGTATTTATCACTATAATTTACCTTGTATGAACCAGATGTTTGCCTTGTATGACGCAGTACGTAATATGCTGTTTTGAAGGCCAAACTTTAAATGCCCTCAAATTGAAGTCTAAGATTCAAATTCAAATCAAACTTTGATCCTATTTTACTGTGTGATTGATTTTTTCTTTTTGCCTGCCGATTTTGGGTGTGTGGATAACATCTCTAGGTAACATGGCATATGTAAGAAATAGAAAATGTTTTTGATGCTATCGGCTATAAAAGTGAATATTCATCAGAATGCACCAACTGAATTTAATCTAGTCATAGCTAATCAACTGCTGTATAAGTACGTAGAATTTCATATGACCAGTATAAGGTATACCCATCACATTTAGAATCCTAGAAACCACTAGTTTGTGATGATCAGTAAGCAGCTAGAGAGTATAAAATGAAGAGAAGAGATATGTATAATTTGGAGAAAAGGGAAAAAATGTTTACATTACATCTTTATGCCCACTCAACAATCTCCGAAAACGTCGTTTTTGCTCCAATTTTGCCAGCAGTTGTGATGAAGTTCTCTGCCCATAATTATCCTCTCATTTTTTGTTTGGCACACTATGTCATTTTGCTTGGTTGAGTTAGAAATATGCTTTATGTACTTCCTGTGTCCTGCATTTGCTTTTTTTGTGTGTTATATGACTTAAAATGTTTCATAGTGTGTTATGCTCTTTTCCTACACTTGCATACAGTAGCGATTTGCCTGCATGTACTGTAACATTGCTGGCAGTTAGCCAAGCTTTGAGAGAGTACATGCTACCACTTACTACTGCTAGTATAGTTAGAAACAAATAATTACATTTCAGCATGCTTTGAAAGGGTGTCTCCGATAGATCTTAGAAAAAATTTTCCAACGTTAGGAGCTAAAAGCTCTGTTTTGATGCTACATTGTCAAGGAAATGTATACTTTCCCTTTGAAGCCTTCTTGTTTTGTGGTATTTCCGAAGTCTGAAAGGCAGGAAAATTAAAAAATTTGTCATAAAACGAGCTGTGTCTTTGTAGTAATAGTATCGGCAGATGGAATATTCTGGATTTGGAATTCTGGCTGGGAGACTGCCACTTTGAACCAGTTTACTCAAAAATTTTATATTCAGTGAATTCTATCAGATACTGTCTGTTTAATGCTGTGCTTGGCTTCTTTGCAGGCCTGATGCGGGATCTTCTGGCCAGTCACATGAAAAGAAGCATGTGCTTGTATCTGAAGCAGACCTGAAGAAGCGACTTCGAGATAGAGGAGAACCCATCAGGTTGTTTGGTGAATCTCACGACGAAGCATGTCAGCGTTTGAGAAAAGTGGAAATGATGGCCCGGGAGGAGGGGAAAGGCAAGCGATTGTTTCTAGAAGTTTTTGTTGCTATTCGACAGTTTTGCTGTGGCGTTCAAAAAAAAACAATTTGGGTTTAAAAACAATGGGCAAAAAATTTCTTCACAAGTATTTTTATAAATTGACTTAGTGACTTGTGTTTCAAGGTGAAGTAATGTTTTGGAGCACATTTAGTTTGAACTTAAAAAGTTGGAGAAGCGCCTTGCTAGTTGAATTTGTATTCGGAATGGGTGTTTTAGTTACTTTTCACTGAGAGTTTATTTTATTTATGCTCTTGTCAACTTCAGAATTTGTCTGGTAATTATTTATTGACTATTTCATAATGTTTTGTTTTTTGGGGGCTAGGGGTGGAGGAGTGATTGAAGAAAATGTATACTAATTGGAATAATATAACTGTTTTCAGATAAGAACACTCATGAGCTACTTATTACGAGTATGGAATAGTGCTTCAAGTTGTGTCTTGTACAGAATATGACTTCCTATTTGAGATAATTTATCATGCTCGGTGTTTTCAACTTGGGGTGTATTCGCCAGTGATTTCTTATTGGAGACAATCAGAGACCATGCTGAGTGTGAATGAGCTAACTGGAAACAGTTTACTGGCTGTCTTTGGTTCTTTATCCTCGTTAGATCCTAGCCTTATTCTTCCTCTATGCCGTTAAGCTTAACAGGTAAAATATCCCACTGGTGACCCTTAAAACTATTACTAGATTCTTTCAATTATAATCTTTATTCTACTATTCATCAAGTAAGAATGTGTTAATTGCGACCCTATTTAGGTGGGGGAGGGGGCATATCTACGCGACAAAAGCAAACACATGGAAAAGTGGTTTTTAATATTACTATGTTCTGAGGTGAACACTATGAAAATTTGAAGTTCCCAACTCCAACGAGTCTTGTGATGTTTCATTAGTGACGTTCGATAAAAATTTGACTGAAATAGCAGTTTTTAGGTCAATCTATTTAAAGCTTAGGGCAAAGCAGCATTGAAATGCAGTAACAATTGACATAGCCGCTGCAGGGTTCAAAATAGCAGTTCATAATTCATAAATTGCAAACCATTTCTTCAAACTAATAAGCTCTCTAGTGCACAGATTTTACGAATCGATTCTCACTGGAAGTGGTTGAACAGCCTGGAGAAAGTCTGGTTGTCTCTTGAAAGAGAAAATGTCTCTGCAAAGAAAAAAGCAAAAATTTGTTTTTATCCTGTTCCAACTGACATGACCCCTTAAAAAATCACAGATATTTCAGGGATCGTGTGTTTAGCCCCCTTCGGTGCAGGACTTTTCGTTATCTAACGATTCTCCATCTAGCGCGATTGTGTTGCGTAGGAAAGTGTCTAGTTCTCAGAAATAAATATCTGCCAGCAAACAGATTCTTGTCAGTCTTAAAACTAAAATGGCGGTTACAGCTGTGAGAGAGTCGAAAGGTTTGAAGTGAAAGTATGAAGGTTGAGACTGACGCTAAAAAAAACTGCTATGTACAATGTGCTGACGAGTGCGGAAAAAGGATTTCAAACGGTGGTGTTAATTATCATTAGAGTACAGGCAAGCACATGAGTGATCTTTTGGCGTCCTTTCCCTGGGGAGGCACTAGTGTTTAGGCCAAGGAAAATTGATTGTCAGAATAGCGTAAACCTCGCGCATCATGAATTTCAGGCCGCATTTCTCTATTTTTTTGACAGGATTTAGTGACCGCATTTTCATATTTTATTTCTTCCAATTAAATTTTTTTCCATACTATAACCCTGTTACTCAGGTACTTTCTGTTCTAATTGAATATCAGTAAAGAATCATCATGGGAATCTTTGAGAATGGATTCTTTTTTATGATTTCCAATATCATAGTTGCCTTGTGTAGAGCTGCCAAATGTTACTTGTCTGTCTGCTAACGGCTGAACCTGTCGCTCACTGTCGAGCTACCCCTTCAAAATGACTCATTTTCCAGATGCATTGCATCCCAGCCCGATAAGATCGCCTTTATTGCCGCACAAACTCTTGCGTGTTTCATCAAGACTGAGAAAGATTAATTGTTTTTACGATGCCGAAACAAGTCATCAGTAGTAATTATGATTTGAGATAAAAGCCTGTCCTTGATAACAATCACCCGGTCTAGAAAATATACTTTGTTGAAAAAAATATTTTATGAACTCTGTATTTGGCACGCTTTTGCCATTCATGTGTCTTAAGTTTTGGAATTGAAAATGGAGTGAAAACATTCACTATCTGGTCAGTAAATTTGTCTTTTCCATAATGGCAGGTGGAGCTGCGTAAATTTCTCATCCAGTTACCGTTGAACACGGACGAGGGCCAAACATGGCGGGAAAGAAGCTCCATTGCTAGAAATGAAGAAAACACTCGGAGAATTGGTAGTAGGGCAAAAACAAAGAAGGCACTACATAAAAGACCAATCATTTTTGTTTGATTAGCCATAGCTCTGCATGTTTATTAGATAAAGTTAAGGACATGTCATGCAAGATCAAGCGTTGGCAAGTATGAAGTTCTAGCTATAGGGTTGGAATTTATTAAAGGTGAATGCGAAAAGCGCTGTGGACGCAGCCCGCATTTTGGTTGAAAAATCAAAAATCCGCATCCCGCATCTGTATTTTTGTCAGGTTACGCTATTCTGACAATCAATTTTCCTTGGCCTTATTATGTGACTATAAAGAAGCATGACTTACTTTTCCTCAATTGCAGTTGCATACATAAGGTGCTTTCTATTAACTTTGCGAAGCTCAAACTGCGATCTTTCTGCCAGGAAACAAGTGCACGCTTTTCTAGCAAACATGTATCAGAATGGCGATTTCCAGTTATCTGGAAGGACCAAATAAAAAATTTTCCCTCCGGCCACAAGCATGGTGTGGCCTCTGGGGGTCACTGGGTACAGTGCACAGGTAAACATTTATGCAAATCCTTTTTAAAAAGTTATTTCGAACCCTGCGCTGCATTTTTGGCGTGATTAGTAACAAGTGACATCATCGCTGCATTTTTGACGTTGATGTAATCAATAACAATTGACATCACTGCTTCATTCTTGAAGTAATCAATAGCAATTGACACCACCGCTACATTTTTGAAATAGTCCGTAACAATTGACATCAGCGTTACATTTTTGACGTAATCAATAACAATTGACATCAGCGCTACATTTTTGACGTAATCAATAACAATTGACATCAGCGCTACATTTTTGACATAATCAATAACAATTGACATCCCTGCTACATTTTTGATGTAATCAATAACAATTGACATCAGCGCTACATTTTTGACGTAATCAATAACAATTGACATCATTGCTACATTTTTGACATAGTCAATAAGAGTTGACATCCCTGCTACATTTTTGATGTAATCAATAACCATTGACATCACCGTTACATTTTTGACATAATCAATAACAATTTGACATCACCGCTACATTTTGGACATAATAACAATTGACATCACTGCTACATTTTTGACGTAAACAGAAAGTTTGTAGTCCGCAATATGATTATGAGCATTATAGAGTGTTCAAATAGGTTTTAGGTAGGGAGGCAAAGATGCCACCTGTTGAAATAAGTTGACACAGAGCCCAATTAAAATAGGGTTCAATGGTATCCTCAAATATCTTTTTTATGGATTGCCATGCGTGCCAAGTGATTGAAATTATCGGAATAAAACAGCCACTGTTTTTGAATATTTTCTGTGGATATGCATTTTTGCCAACCCAAACAGTGTTGTGGAAGTTCCAGAAGTGATCATTTTTTTTGTTGTAAGTCGTCCCTCCTAAAGCTGGGGACCAACTGTCATGCTCTTTGTAATATGGTCATTCATTTTTGGAGCAACCTTATAGCCTGATGTACAAATATTCTGTAACAAAATTAGTAGTTCCAATCATGTTACGTTTTTCAGGTTCCCGAAATGACTTCAAGGCTGCTATGGACAGAATTGATCAGGCATACTTAGACCAACTAACAAGTGCTGGCACAAAAGGGGACAGAGATGCAAGTTCGAAAGCTCATAATGTCAAAGTGGACACTAATACAATGCCTGAAGCAGAAATATTTAAAATGGCAGAAAAATTACAGCAAGGTGATATGCAGATAGACTCAAAAGTTGTGTATGAGTATTTGAGATATGTGGCACGATTATGTGCAGAAGACCTTAACGAACGAGACTTGCACGAGAAAATGTCATTGGAAGGTAGACTGCGAAGTGCACGGTATGAGCAGACTATGTCGTATCTGAAGCCCTTGTTTAGAAAGCTGAAATCAGTTAGTTTGTCAAGAGATATTTTGGCTCATTTGACTGAGATTGTGCGTCAGATGATGACCAGAGACTATGTAAAGGCTAATGACCAGTACTTACAAATGGCCATTGGCAATGCTCCGTGGCCTATTGGTGTTACAAACCCTGGTATTCATGCTCGTACAGGACGTGAGAAAATTTCTACAGCTCTCGTTGCACACGTTCTGAATGATGAGACGCAGAGGAAATATATTCAAGGTCTAAAACGATTAATGACATACTGCCAAAGGAGGTTTCCGACTGACCCTTCGAAAAGTGTTGAATATAAAGGTGTTGACTTCTGAGATGATGTATGTAGTGCAGAAGTGATAACCAAGAGATGAATGTGGTTCCCTTTCGACAGAGTTCACTCAGTTTAGGATTTCGACTTTGGACCTGATCCCAAACTATTCGCGTGTGTTGAAAGTTCTAACAAAAGTCAAGCACAGATCTTGTGTTGGCTATTGGTAGTCTGCTATCAGTTATTCCTCTACAAACTCTACTTACGAGAAAGCAATATACAGTAGCATATCTGAACAGAAGCACAGAAAAGAGGCATGAGCTACATCATAATTTTAATATCACCACTGCTGCGTTTAAATTTTTGAATTCACCCATGACAGTAGCTTTTTAAGTAGACTTCTGCTTTAACCATTATAAAGCTGCACTTTTTGTTTTAATTATGGGTGAGTGCAAGATATACACATCACCAAATCAAGTATATGCAGATGGTATGCTGTTTTGCTTTTGTGCTCCATGGAAGCAACTGTTTATGTTTACGGAAAATATTTTCACTAGTAACATTTTGTGTTTCTTGTTCGTGTATTTTGTATTGTACTCATATTCTATAGCAAAGCCTAGTCAGTAATTTGCGAATTCATGCTTTTATTTATTTAGACTCACAGATTCAGAAAATGGTACTTTTTAATAACCTCTAGGGACAGACCTGATACTAGTCTGCCCTTTACTTCTCTTTCTAGCCACTGAGCACATACTTTCAAAATAGGCTTTGAAGTCAAGGATGGTTTTGGCTTTAGACTTTAGACTGCTTTTCATATGTATGATAATATTAAACATATTATGTGGAAGTTTGTTAATATTGTCCACTGTCCATACCTCTAGTACCGTTCCGTAAAGAAAGGAAGTTATTTATGATTGTTTTACTTTTTATGTTTTAAAATTTCGAATCATGGTTTCCCACAAATGGACTGAGTAGATTGCCCCCAGGTTAGAAAAATCCTTAGAGACAAACATAACGTTGTATCAGCTCTGGCAGAAACGTTCCTTCTAATGGCAAGCTTCACTTCATAGCCAAGGAGCTGGCATTCCAAGCTCAAATGTCATTTGGAATAAAGATTTAAGGCATTTTTTTAACATGAGTGAGTCTTCTTTGATTTTATGGAATGAAAGGCCATAAAAATATGTTTCTTATAAAAATCCTTTAGAGGTATGTAAGGTTTATGGAGAGGGTAATGACCATCTTTGACTTTGTGGAGGGTCTTTCTCTCCCCCTTGCCCTTTGTTTGCCCTTTATTATTGATTGCAACCTTCTGAATGTATCAATCTACAGAACTGTAGAACAAGTTCTTGTTCAAGTACACGAGAAATCCACATGAAAAGAAGTTTGTTTCGTTTGATCAGAGTGGAATAGTTTGACTTGTGGTTTTCTGAAAGTTTGTTTGTTTTTCTATGGGTAGATACCACGGATGGCACCTGTCCACGCTTATACGATTACATATTGTATTGATACAGGGACGGTCTCAAATAAGAGTGGGACCAATCAAGTTTACATGGAGAATCTTTTTAGTAACAATGCTCCACTTACTTGTTTATGTTCAGTTATTTGTTCCTGTAGACCTAGTCGAGTTACTGCATACTGTAGTTCAATGGTTGACCAATCGTTTAAAATTTATCTTGAAGGAATGAGTATGTCTCTTATGTTCCCTTAGAGAGGCAGCTTGTTATAAAAGTGAAATTGAGCAATGTTATTCCATGTGGCAGTGAATAAAGATCCATGCTGCAGCCTTCTGCCATAGTTGATGAAATATAGGAATTCACTGGGCTGAGTTGTGACACCAGAAATCAACTTAAACCTTTCGTTGATGGAAGTGAAAACTATGGTATCAATGGTAACGGGCGTTTATGCACCCCATCCACACAATGATTCAGCTTTAGCCATATTGTGTTACATTTAAGCCTATGTAAAAGAAGTTTAATACAAGATCGCACTTCAATATGTGGCCAGTTTGTGTATCTGATTGCCTTTCCTGCATGGGAGAACTCGAAGTATGTCAATGGGGAAAAATTCAAGCTGTCTTTTGGAGCCTTCTGGACTACCAATTCCAATTACTTTAGAGAGGTAAATAGTAGCAGGTAAGTGTGTAACTCATATCAAAATTTCAGCTCGGAAATGGACTTAAAAGTTATATTGCTGACCAGTCTGTAAATTTCTCAAAATCGAGGCAATTTCGAAAGTTTTTGGGTCTGTAGAATACAATAGCCCCTGCTAATGTAAAACACAATTAATAATGTAGAACAGCTGCAACCAGAGTCGCTAGTGTTAGGGCGCAGATTTTCGGGGTCTGCGTACTAAGGTTTGTTTCTTTTTGAAGCCTTCTGCTTTCTTTTTTATTGGCTTTGATGATCCAGCTTTATATCATTGCATTACATGTTTCTTTGTCTGTTCATCTTTGGGAAATAATACACAGCTTGCATGGCTTAGTATTGTTGACATTACACCTAAGTGTTTTTTATTGGGATCTTCCATGGGTGGTTCTGTGACAGGGTTCACGTTACAGCTTATTCCTCAACCGATTTCTTCTTTTCTCTGATAGGCAATGTGTGTGTGGCAAGGCAATAGTGACTCCACATTTAGCATACAATATGCATTTATGCCTTTTATTTAGTCCAGTGTCTTAGAGTTGATTATCAATAACTGTGATTTGTAGTGGACGAAAGTGGTTTTGAAGATCATATTTTTTTAATGAACTATCTGAACTTGAGCGGCATTTTCGCACATGGCACATTTTTCCACACTTCCTTTTTCAATAAAACTTAATTGAATTTACTCTGTAAATACTTGAAAAAGAAGTTTTAGAAGGTTTGACTTCTTCTCTTCAGGGCCTTGAGGGAGAGTGGGGCTCTGTTTACGGATAGGTTCTCATGTCTGTGTTGGGTATAACAGCATTTGCTGTAGACTCATTGATCATGGCATGTCTCTTCAGTTGTGATGAGATCTTTTTGTGTCGGTTATTCATATTGTATGCCCCCTGGCCTGCATTTTACCCATCATAAATGAATAGAATTGATCTGCTGAGCAGCCCCACTCATGTTGCTTTTATTTCTTTCGTACCCTTCACATTTATTTGACAGATTATAGATTTTATAGAGAATCGGCTACTTGTCATCCTAGTTGTATGAGATGCGACCTCTCACTGAAGATGAAACCAAGTTAGTCTTCGAAAAGTTGACAAAGTAGTAAGTTTGTTTGTTCTTTTTGTATACCTATTCAGACCAACTTGACTGATAGATGCAACCCAGGTGACATCCCTGCTGTACTGGCTGGAGCTAATAGTGGGGTAATTGCAGGTTTGAGGAAAAGAGCTCATTTTCTGATAAAGTCTTCCTAAATGTGTTTAAACTATGTGATTTAAGAAAAAAACGAATATCCCAGAGACTCATTTTGATAGAGTCAGCAACCATAGGCTACACTGGCTATGGGCAATGTTTTGCTCTGATTGTGTAGCACAGCTGCTCTCATTGGTGCTACCTGTGTCCTTAGTGGGGATCCAACCTTAATCTGATTTGGATCCATAGAGAATCCTTATGTACGGGTTGTTGATGCAAGATAGGTAGCGCTTTTCCATTATTTGCCTCTTGTCCAACTCCGCAAACCTTATGAAGAAGTTACCTTAAAGGAAGATATTTTGGCGGAAAGAAAATTTGGCGGGTTTGACGGATTTAGCAAAAATCCACCAAATTAAGTTCCCGGCAAAATTAATTTTTCCTGCCACCCGCCAAATTAAATTCCCGCCAAATTTAACTTTTTTGGCTATCCGCCAAATTAAATTCCCGCCAAAATTTCATGTGTTTTGTTATTTCTATGTTCTTTCTATTATTTCACTTACTTATTTTCTGCTTGACAGGAAAATATTGGAACCTGAAACACTTTTCCGATTGTGCAATTTTGTTTCAAATCTATCAATCACGAAAGTGTGTCTCATGATAATTGGCTGCTTGCTTTTTTGGAAAATGTTCAATCTAAGTATTTTGGTGCCCTTGCAAAATTAAACTCGGAGTACGAGTTGTCAAATTAACTGTTGAGTATATACAACATGCATGATGACTATATATGGCCCCAAACACCTATTTATGATTGGTTGCAATAGTAAAAGTGTCCTGCAAGTGGATGCCTCATACCTGGGATTATCCGAAACGTAGTTTATTGGTTTGGCAGATATACTGGAATGATCTTGAAACATTGGAAATACCGTCTCTTAACAGGTTTCAGTGACCTATCGTCTCTCGTTTGATACTACTGTAATGCCTAAAATAAGCTCCTTCGTGCTTATGCCATTTTTAAGGATCTTGGGTGGGCACTTATTCGAGGGGGGGCGCTTAATAAGAAAGTAGATTGGGAAGTACTTTAAGGAAGAAAAAAGTTCCCATGTCATTATTATGAAAAATAGAAGAAAGAAAGAAATCTAATCAAACTGCGTTGCTTGTTCAACTTTATTTCCTGAATTGCCTTTCAATTACGTTTTTGTAAATAATTTGAGTAAGTGCCAGTTTCTGTGAAGGATGAGCGCTTATTTGAAGAGTGAGCACTTATTCAACGGAGGCGCTTAATAATTTCACTTCTAGCACCAACGCTTAGTTGAGGTGTTATGGTATTGCACTCAAGTTACACATTGGTTTCTATACAAACATTTGTGTGGTTTATTGTTCTACCTCTTTCTTTATTAGAGTTAGACCGAGATTCAGGCTTTTTGGGGAACGATCAATTGCAGAATTTAGCTTGAGAATTACTCCTAATTAAATATCTATACACTATGATTTTCACACCTATGGAGTACTTACATATAAACCGTTGCTTTTCAGTGTTGTAAACTCAAATCATTTATTTTCATCTTATTCTATCAGACAAGATCCCTTTCAGCCTGACGAGGAGGATGAGATTGTCTCATTGAAATGAAATGAAGAGTTAAAGGAAACTACATTAAATAGAGGAAGCTTTGGAAAGCATAGAACTGTCTTAGAATCCAAGTTGAAGATGTGATAATTAATGCGAAGTACGTTTCGATATGCCTGGCCTTTCCGTTGCAAGAGCCCGCTTGCAAGATGCCAGGAAGAATCCTGATTAGAGTGTCTGTGACCTAGAACAAGCTCTAGAAGATTGAGACTAAGTTGAATACGAACGTGTTTTCTTGAAGATGTATGATTAGTGTTATGAGCGTATGATACTTCATCTTGCTTTCTATACTTGTAGTAATATATGCTATTGCTAAAGTTCTCTCAATATCTCACTACACTATGATGTTGATAGCAATATTAACAAGAGCACAGGCTTGCGCCTTTAAAAGCTGTTAA
>JAOBRC010236466.1:0-14492 GCA_027575255.1 Scolionema suvaense | reverse complement strand
TCATAACATGATCACTGTTACCTCTAAGACTCACAAGAAAAATTACAAGAAATTTATGAACCGTTCTTAAATTTTGACAAAAGCATGAAAATAGCCATTTTGGACGTAAACTGCCATCTGTTAGCCGCAACATATTTTCCTCAGATATGACACATGTTTCATAACATTTGTAGTTCTATCTCTAAGACTCACACCAATATTTTCAAAAAACCAATGAACTATCTTCTAAAAACCCTGATAATAGCCATTTGTTGATCATAAAAATGGGCATATACAAGTCTACAGGGTGCTTTCCGGGACATGTTCCATGATTCATTACACTAGTAATACTGTCCCTAATATTCATACCAAAAATTACAAGAAACTAATTAAGCGTTTGTGAAATAATTTGTATAACTCTATAAAAAAACAGCCATTTTTAAGCATTATTTGCCACTTACAAGCCAAGCAAGAGTGTTCTCAGATATGACACAATGTTCATAAAATAACTACTATTACTCTGAAGTTTCACACCAAAAACTACCAAAAAAGTAATGACTGGATCTTGAAATATTCACGCCTTTCGCCGGCTTGCTTGCAGGTCAGGGGCCAGCGCTGGAGCATCGAAAGGACCAAATGGTACGTCTAAGCTTTGTTTCCTTAATTGCTATGGTAAAGTTTCCAGAATTGGAAGTGTCAGTTTGACTCATCAGAAATGGTCCAGTCAGAAAGACAACGAGATATATCAAAGATCTCAGCAAAAAACTTTTGGTATTGGGCACAAAAACAAATTAAAGTAATCTCCCAATGTGATTCATCACTATTGACAGTATGAGGAATAGGGTTCCCAGAACACAAGACACAGCAAAAATAAGAGAATTTACAATAGCTGCGACTTAGAGACACATTAAGAAAATTGTATAGCCTTAAACTATAAGAAATTTTTAAAGTAAGCATCCTGATATGATTCGAAGAGGCAGTAAGAGGGATGTCATGACGTTACGTGACGTCAAAAACCATCCCGGCACAGTGAAAAATGAAAATTGTCGAAAAAATCAAAGTTTTGAGTGCATGTTAACTTTAAAAACAGCTCTAAAAAATGGTGATTGCACAACATTGGTAAAAATGTAATGTCATGACATCCCTCTTACTGCCTCTTCGAATCATATCAGGATGCTTACTTTAAAAATTTCTTTTAGTTTAAGGCTACACAATTTTCTTAATGTACCTCTAAGTTGTTGCAAATCAGTTGCATCAAATATTTGTGGCGACAAATTTTGCAGTTGTGATGTCATGTGACGTTAAAAGTGGGAAAAAAGGAGAAAAAATTTGCATAAAAAAAAAAATTGAAGCATCTGAGAGGCAACTTTCTAAAGTTTCTATCAATATGAGACTTCATTCATATGCTGTTCACATAAAAAATAAACTATTGACAGCTTTAGAAAAAATTCTCGGCACAGATTGAGAGAAAACTTGTGTCAAAGTCATCGTGCAGATATGGTCCATTTTCGCTAGGGCAATTTCATGAAAGTAAATTTCTTACCAGACATCTACTAACTAAAAACCTGGTCGTTGCTAAAATTAGTCCATCGTGTGGACCATCGGACAAAAGTATTTGCGACCACATGATGTGACATCATCAGCCGTATGTTGTCATCAAAAATAGTCCAACAATGCCTGGAAGAGATTTTTGAGAGCGTGAAAAGCTACTCTAAAAAATTTCGATCAACACGAAACTTGTCTTATGCGCTCTTCACACTGGCATTTAGAAAAAAATTGTCGAAACAGATTTCGAGAAAATTGTTGTCAAAGATGAACAAATTCTTATGACAAAATTTATAAATGTAAATTTCTATCAATATGTATCCTCTAATGCAAAACTGACGGGTTGCAAAAATTTGTCCATGGTGTGGAGCATCTGGCAAAAATAATTTTGCCCACATGAAGAGACGTCACATACTGCATGGCATCATCACAAATAGTAGATTATCTCAAAAAATACATGTTTTGAGTAATATTTTACCAAATCGAAGACCAGATAAGGGCAAGCAAAGGGTAGCATCGGAAGAACACACTGTAAACTACAACCATAGAAAGTTTCAGACAATTTGAAGCACATTTCAGGTAAATTTAGCAGAAAAAAAAGAAAAAAATACCTATTTTTGGGCCAACAAATAGCATTTTTGAGCCCTAAAAAGTCAACGACCATAAATGTGGACATTTGATGTTTTTTTAACAAAAATACAAACCTGACTAAGGCCTATCATCTGCATAAGTTTTATTGGTTTCGACAAGTGTGCATTGAAATATCGCCATAAAACCCGCAAAATTCGGTAAACTGCCGTTTTTGCAATTTTTCGCAATTAATCGTTAATAGCCCCAGGAAAAATATCGTAGGCTCAATATTTTTACACTGCAATTAGTATTCCAAAGGAGCAAAATAATAGCCCTCAGCTGTTTTATATTCCTAGTCAAAATGGCGACAAAGTAGACTTGAAAGATCACCAAAAATCCTATCTGACGGCATGTCAAAGTTGTGACATCATCAATGAAACGTGGTCAAACCAATTATAACAGGAAGCCTGATAATTTGCCTACCCATTTCTAAATTTGTTTGTCTCATCCAAGTACTAATGTGGAAATGCTAAACAAATTAGTGAAAAGTGAAAAAACCTGAGCTTCATCAAACCTCTTAATCAAGCCTCAAAATTTAGTTCCAAGTTACTTCCTGGCTTAAGATTTGTCCTTAAGTCCTTCGTCCTTATCGAAATCGGTCAGATGCAGAAAAACTTAAATATAACCTCACAGCATACTCAAGATTCCCCGTATTTGCCTGCATAGATGCAGCTTTGCCCTACACAGTCCTTAAGTACAAGTTTTGTTTCTCAATCCTAAGGGAGGACCTAATGGTCTCCATTACCAATTGAGGAAACAAAACTTGAACTTAATGCTTTTTTAAAAAACTCTAAAAATGGTTATTTTGGACATGAATAGCCACCTTCAATCCAAACAAAAATGTTTGAAAATCGAGAATTTTTTCGACTATCGACTTTTTAGGGGGGCGTCTATTCGAGGGGGCCTTTAAAAGAGGATGGCGTCTATTACAATTTTATTAAATTCTTCTTTTTTTCTTACGCATAAACTTTATATATCAATGAAATATACACTAGACTACATGTCAATATCATTGTAAATATCATCTTTTTCATGTTTCCATATACTTACAAGAAATAAAAGCCCCAAAACTGAAGTAATAATGAAGTAGTGGCAGTAGTTTTACATGTGTTAGGTAGCGTATCTCTAATAAACGCCCCTCTAGAGAGGGGCGTTTATTGAAAAATCTCCTGAAAAAGGGGGCGTTTACTCGAGGGAGGCGTTTAAAAGAAGGGGGCGTTTAATCGAAGCATTATGGTATACTGATCTTGACTTTCATACCAAACACAAAAATCTGTGGAGTGACTGTGCGGGAAAACACCTCGATGATAGACGAGGGGATACATAGAAAGAAAGCAGAAGGACAGACAGATCTCATTTTATAGAACTCTTCTGTTCAAAACTTAAGACCAAGGAGCTTCAGCCCAAACTTATTGGTTCTTCCAAAAAAAAAAAGAGCGCACTGCAAAATCGTTTCTGGCGTCTAATATTCCATGTAAATACATTGTACTGAGGCGAACACTAGCAAAAGCCATCATGGCACTTAGCAATAGCTGTGAGCTACACAATAAGAGCT
The DNA here is from genome assembly GCA_027575255.1 of Scolionema suvaense. Lineage (NCBI taxonomy): Eukaryota > Metazoa > Cnidaria > Hydrozoa > Limnomedusae > Olindiidae > Scolionema > Scolionema suvaense. Next base: position 10,783 of record JAOBRC010236466.1, on the reverse strand, counting down.
GGGACCTCTCACTGCGCAGCTTCTCTTCTATGCCATGAGTTTTAATCCTATTCTACTTGAGCTTCACAGTGCTGCACTTCAAGAATCACGAATCCGATAGTATTGAACCTTGACACACATTCACTGACCCATTATATACATTTGCGCCAATTCTCAAGGCACTGGGGTCAATAGGGCGTGACCTATGATGTTCGTAAAGTGATTTATTTTTTACATATAGAATGAGGTTAAGGAATCCTAATTAACCATATGCTTACAGGAGACGTTCTACTACAGTTCACACACAAATAAAAGAGCAAAACAAAGCGGACAAGGCACCTACTTTACAAGCAAGTCTTTTCTTCTGTTTCTCCAAATAGTCTTCCAGTTTTGCCTTTGCCTTGTTTATGTCATCCAAGGCAGTGTCATAAGCTTCGTGGACACCTGCAGATAAAGACACCAAAAATGTAATAGACTGTGTCACATTTTATTTCAAGAATGTCCTTGAACACTGTTGGCATCGCACACGAGAGCTAAATTTTGACACGTAGCAATGGAATGATCAATAAGATCAGTTGAGATTATACATAACTTCAACGACAACGCCATTTCATCTTTAACAATAATAAACATAAAAATCACTCTATAACCAGCATTTTTTATCGCATTGATACGAGAATCTACTCAAGGTGGGCACAGATACCAAGACCTTAAGCAATTTTCAGAACACACTCAATTATTATATTGAAGCATTCTCTCAAACATGTAGCATTACGCTTACGCAAACTAGGCAAACAAATTGGGAAAAAAAAATCACTCACATATAACATCGGATCAACTAATCTTTACTCAAAACATGCTGAATCATCACCAGCATTAGGATTATTATAGGATTTCAAAACAGTCCAACACATAAAAATGCAACCACAGAAAAAAGTCGTAGAACAATTTATTCGTGTCTTGTCCTTGAATAAATGTAGGAGCAAAAAAGTACAAAAACTGCTTTGCCTGGATATATCTTGATTAGCCAAAATAAGCCAAAAACAAATAAAGCACATTATATTCTAGCACAAGCAATACTGAACTTCCTCACTTTCATGTACAAAAAAATGTTCACAATTTTCAGAGCAGAAATTTTGATGATATCAGACACTAATTCACAACATACGAGAGGCTTGCCAATAATCCGTTCAAAGAAAACATAGCACTGAAATCTGAAAACATAAATCTGAACACTGAAAACATAGCACTCAATCTTTCGGAATTTTGCGCTAACTAGCCGGAGTGACGCTCGAACCTGGAACCCAAATAAAAGGTTACAAGTCAGCCGTGTAACCACCTGTGCTAACCAGGGCCCTAAAGATTCAGGTGGATATTGATTGGTCATCTCTCACAGCTGTGAGCTACTCTATGATAACCCTTGTTACCGAACCGAATGAACAAGGAGCTTTGACATAGTATCGAGGACGTATTTCAACAAGGGCTACCATAGAGTAGCTCACAGCTGTGAGAAATGACTTATCAATATCCACCAGAATCTTGATTGCTCTGGTTAGCACAGTCAGTTACGCAGCTGACTTCTAACCTTTGGGTTACAGGTTCGAGCCTCGCTCCGGCTGGTTAGCGTGAAATTCCAAAAGATTGAGACGGGCAGGAATTCAGTAGTTTCTCAGCAGCTTTTGGGTGGAGAGAAGAGCAGCGACCGACTTCAGCAACTTGAGGAACCTCCACATCAGCATCTGAATTTAACATTTCTACATTCAAGAGATTGATGGCTTTTCATAACAGTAGCTGTACCACCGAATATCGCAAGCAGTTGTTCAGCTTGGTGTATAATGCCTTGAATCTGATTCAAACTTCAGACAGAAAACAAAATCATAAATTTAGCATGAAAGTAGTAGTATCTCTTAACAGAAACACTTTCACAGGAATTTTTGTGGTACTTGCAGTCAGACTATTTTTCTTCAACGTTCATTAGTTTATTTCATGTTCAGCCTATCCATTAGAGACAGTTGGGACGACCTTGCGACTATAAAAGCCTGTATGTGCAGTCCAGCAGAACGTAAACAATACAATATCAATGTCGTAAATTATAGACATTGATATGAGTTTGCCATCTACATAAGAACATACCAGGTTTCGGTAAAATGGTGCCATCGTTCTTTGCTTTGTTGTGATCAAATGCTCCCTGGGAAAGAAAAAAGTAAACATAATCTGAGGATTTCTGCCAAAGAGGTTCTACAATGAGAAGCTGAAATTTCACAACGTGATCAGGGCATACCCTATAGGGTGAAACTCTGCCAGGCGAAAGTGATGTATTTTTAGTTGGGTGATGAAAATTTGTTTGGCAAATAATTTACTTCAACAAACAAATTTATGTAAGTTTGTTAAAGACTATTGGGCCGGATCGAATGATGGTTAGTGGAGTAGCAAGAAACAAGACCGACTCTCAAAATTCAATACAATCCGAGGCAAAACTTTCATCAACTTAATCCATATGAAGTATTTCTCTTATGAGCAGCAATTCACATTAACCTGGTCTCTCATGGTCAGTAGCAAAGGTTTGAAGTCAGAAGACATGTTTCAAGCAGGAATGCTTTGTTTGGCATGAATATGCTGCACACAGTACGGCTGAAACACTGCAAACATTGCTGCAAGATCTGTTGTTTTGAACTCAGTCACCGAGCTGCCGAAGCAGAGCTGTGATCTGTGCATGAACTGGCTGAGCAAGTAGGCGCATGAAACAGATACAGCGATCCTATCCAATAGTCTTTAACATTTCCTATGGCAACGTCGGGCAAAATTGAAGGGCTTTTTGGCCAGGTGATGAAAATTTGGCGCGGCAAGGTCTCGCCACATAAGGTATACACTAGATCACAAGTTGTTCAACAATATAGTAACTATCATAGCAAGATAACCAGTTTTCCAACATGAAACACATCATTCATAACAGAAATGTACACTGTAAGACTAGATGTAAATTGCCTACTGGAAGCAAAACATAAACTTTTCCCAGGTAGGACCATAACATAATGTTCTGTGGCTACTATAAGACGAAAGCGAAATATTACAAACAACTGATGAAGCCTTCTCGAAATACCTGGAAAATAGCCGTTTTTGCATGTCAATTGCCATCCCCCAGACAAACAAGATTTTCCTTAGATGTGACACATGGCTGATGACATGCAGAGGTCATCCTATCCCTAAGATTTACACAAAAAAATGGCGAAAATTTCATGAACTGTTCTTGAAATATTTTTAAAAAGCCCCCAAAATAAGTATTTCTTAACTTTTTAGTCATAAAAATGCCCACACCTAAGCACTAACATGCATTTTCACAGATATACTAGCCACATGATCCATTACATGCGTGATGCTGTCCCTAAAATCAGCACCAAAACATGCAAAAACTAATGCAGTGTTCTCTAAATAATTTGAAAATAAAAATGGTCACTTTTGAGCGTTAATTGACACACAAGTTTCACACCCAAAGTTACAAAAACATGACCAACAGACTTCGAAATATGCGAAAAAAACTGTTAATGGCCATATTTAGGTGTAAAGCGGCACCAGCAACCCGAACAAAATTTCTTTTCGAAAAATCAGGCGGTACCAGTTTGTTTTGAATATTGATATATACCTTCTAGCCATATTTCACAAAAATCCGTTGAGCGGTTGTTCTGAAAAAAGTTTCGATGACAGAGGAAAGGACGGACAGACAGATCTCATTTTATAGGAGGACTCTTATGCTAATGTGGGTGTCCAGAAAACCAACTGTGTGGCACAAGTAAACAAGCAAACAACAAAAAAGTTCCCTCAGTCATAGAACTGCGATACAGCACTAGATACAGAAACAGAAACACAATTGCCCTGCATATAAGTAATCTATCAGCATTTACCTTGAAAAATTTCAAAAATTGGGACACATCAGGAAACTTGCCAGAGTCTACAACGAAACATAGAAGTACCGAAGCATCATTTTCTCTCGATGTAAGGATACTATTATAGGAAAGTCCTCAAAATCATGCAAAGAAGACAAACAGTCCCTCATATTTATAATGAAATTTCCACATGGACGTAACACCACAATGTTAATCTGAATTTGAACCAATTTTCAGTACAATTCTAAGAAGAACAATTATTTGAACAATAATTACAAACTAGCATAGAACTTAACAAGTCACATAATTAGTGGACTCCCACAAATGTAAATGAGAATCTCCGCGTCAGATCAAAGAAGAGAATAGCACATTAGCCATAAGATTTGCAACACAAATCACAAAAACGTTATGAAGTGCTCTTGAAACATTATGACAAAACCCTAAAACAGCCATTATTGACATGAATTGCCACCTGCATGCTGAAGAACAACATGCTCCCAAGATAAAAAGCATGGCTCATAACATAATATGCTTTGTTGCCCCTAAGATCCACGCCAAAAATGAAAAGATAAACCATTGTTGACACATTTGGAAAAAAACCTGAAAATGTTTTCTGACGTAAATTACCACCCACAAGCCTACCAAGATTTTCCTCAGACACAGCACATGGTTCATCACGTAAGCAGAGAGGCCCCTATGAATGACACCAAAAATGATAAGAAATGGATGAACCGTTGATGACATATTTGGAAAAAACCCTGAAAACCACCATTTTTGGATGTAAATTGCCACCTGCAAACCTAACGAGATTTTCTAAAGACATAGTAAATGGTTCAAAACATGCGTTGAGTTGCCCCTAATATTCACACCAAAAACGACAAGAATCGGATGAACAGTTTTTTATTTATTTGGAGAAACCTTGAAAAACACCATTTTGTGGCGTAAATTACCACCTGCAAGCCAAAAGGGGATTGTCCAAAGACATGGCAAATGGTTCATAAGATGCGTACAGTTGCTTCAAATATTCACACCAAAAATAGCGATAAACAGATAAACCGTTCATGACATATGTCGAACAAACCCTAAAAATCCCCATTTTTGGACGTAAATTGCCACCCGTAAGCCAAACAACATTATCAGGAGACATGACATATGGTTCAAAACATGCGTAGAGTTGCCCCTAATATTCAAGCCAAAAAAGAAAAGAATTGGATAAATAGTTTTTGACTTATTTGGAAAAAAACATGAAAAACGCCTTTTTCGGGTGTGTATAAATCGCCACCTGGAAGCTGAACAAGAGTTTTCCCAGATATGACACGTGGTCCACAGCAAAACTACTATTGATCGGTAGTTTCGCACCAAAGAACCAGAAAAAAGTAATGAACAGATTCCAAAATATTCTTTAAAAACCCTAAAAATGGCCATTTTTGGGCATAAATTGCCACCTACAAGCTGAACAAAAATGTTTTTCAAAAGTCTGGCTCCATCACTTTTCCTTAATTAATGGACTGTCACCTTGACACCAAATTTCAGAAAAATTCATTGAGCAGTTATCCGGGAAAATGCATTGGTGACGGACGGAAGGACAGAAGGACGGACGATTGGACAGACTGCCTTCCGCTAAAGCGGCGGAGTCCAAAAACCTGGAAGAATTTACCTGATGTTTCAACCTTTGAGGCTTGAAAATCAGCCTCATCTCCCTGCAACAGATGGGCAAGCACTACTAAAATGGTAAGCAAGCATACTATACATCACGTTACATCAATAGCTTACAAAATTGCTAGCAGTAACTGGACCACTGAGAAAGAGGAAGAATTGCATATAATTGAATGTTTTCTATCAGAGAACATTGTATAGAACAGCCAAAAAGCCTTCCACTTTTTTAATTTTCTGTTTGAAGACTTATAATATGATGAAATTGGGTACAATACGGCAATGGTTTATAGAAACAGAGGGAAAGGGGCATTGCCATATTTGATGAGCAAAAATAAAATATCATGAAGACAGTAGAATTAAAGATGGTGCAAAGAGAAACCGACTTTCACAGAGGTCAATCCAAGTACTTTTCCAGGAGTCATTCTGTTCTCATGAAACAGTTAAGTTGGGCTAAACCTTCTCCCCTAAATACACAGTAAGTGAGTTCATAATATATGTTGTACAAGAAAGTACAGTGAGGCTACAAACGATTCAATATCACTTACTCTCGCTTCCCTTAATAGTGACAATTAGCTTCAGCAACGTAGAGCTAAGAAATAAATAGAGCAATAAAGAGAATTAAAAAGTTCAAAATAGAATAAAAGAAAACAAGCCTAGGCTAGTACATCATTATACTAGCTCTAAAATCAGCAATTCAGTACTTTGTCATACAAGATCATTGCAGATGATGACCATCACAGCCTTGACTTTCGTTTCTTAATATATTCCAAATCACAGCAGCCTCAACGGCCTTCTGGTTCAACCAACAGTTGCCAAAATGAGGAGATCCGCGCTCTGATAGTGGCAGGGTTATTTGTTCTGGTTAAAGAGTGGGATGGCAAGAGAGCCAATGGCAGGCCATGGTTTCTGCCCCCCCCTTAAAATAAGGGGGGACTTGAAAAATTAGATTTAAAAAGAGGGGGGATTTTTTTTCCTGTTTTGAAATAAGGGGGGAGTTTGATTCAAGGGCAGCAAAGATTCTCTCGAGATTTTTTTTAAGGGGGAGCTTATTTAATATGTTTAAAAGCAAACCATTTCAAGAAAATCCTGAAATCTTACTTGAATCATATTCATTGCTTCATCAATATTCTATCATGTTAAAACTGTCATAAATACTAAACAACACTCCAACACATGTGGCTATGAAGTGAGCTGATGCTGTATTACATGGGCAAAATATTTCATTGCATTCTAATACATGTCATATATTCTAATCTGTGGGATCCAAAACCGGGAGATTTTCTTGGTTAGTGACTCCAGAAGGACCCAACCATCAAAGAGGGAAATTTTGAAAATTAAATCTTCAAGAATGCTGAAAAATGTGATTCCTAAGACCTTTTTTGAAACAGTTTGAAGAAGAAGTATTATTACTAATTATTTTGAAGTAAGCTTACTTCCAAGTAATTACTAATACAGCACTTCTGTTCAAGGGGGGTCTTGGTGAAAAACATTTTGATTTTAATAAGGGGGGACGATAGTTTTCTAGATGATTTAAGGGGGGAGATAGCAGTAAGGGGGATTTTCCATTTTAAGGGGGGACTAGAATACCTGGCAGAAACCATGCAGGCATACTTAAACCAACAAAACATCAATGCATCTATGCATCAATGCAATTACCAACCTCATTGTCAAGTTTTACTCCCACAGCACAACATTAATTAAGTTCTGAAAAAACTGAAAAATTCATAAGTTAAGCATAGGAAATACACAAGTATCTTGTTTTAATAAGCATGTTTGTATGATCAGTCATTTTCATGGACAGCATTATTCAAAACGTTTTCCTAAAGTAAACATTGTATTTGCAACAACAAGCATGGCATATGATTTAAAGCATTCAACTTGACCATGCAACTACCATTAAATGGGACACAGTACAGGTTACCCTCACAAGACAGATACAAACTAATTCATTCGTTCTGGCAGGTAAAGCAAATCGAATATGGATATAGATTCCAGCAAAGTAAGAATAAAAAAAACAGCTGAAGTATGGACCTGCTCCTCTCCCCATGTGAAGTTGCTGAGTAATTACTGAATGTCTAACCAGCCTCAAGTGGCTGGTTACGAGGTAAACTTCAAAGATGGATGTGGTTATTGATCCGTGATCTGGAAGTCCAGCAAGCATAGGAATGTCAAGTCTAAGTAAGCTAATGCAAGTAGCCCCTGCTCTAAGTTCCGAGTAACGTAAAGCCTTTCAATTTGCGGGTTTTTCACATGAAACATATTCAAGTAAACAGATTGTCAAAGCAACACCTAAGAACATCACCTAAGCCTCATCTGGAATGACACTGTGCCTAAGTTTTTCCATCCGGATTTTAGACTCCTTCTGTAAAACTTCCATCTCCGAAACTTGCACACTTCAAGTTGTGGGTTTATATCTCACTCTAGCTGGTCTACTCAAAGATTAAGACCGGATAGGATTCAGTAATATTACCATAAGAATGACCATAAGAACAACATGCAACTTCAGCTTTTCGTGTAACCACCACATAAGCATCTGAATTAAAAAAGAAATGGAGTTCTTGTCATCTCACCTGAATAAAGGAGCATCGTTTTCGAATAACTCAATCAACTTTTTCCCTTTCTCGAACGCATCCAGAGCGGCCAAGAGGTCAGCAATTTTCCTTTTGCTACAAATTGAATCAGAAGATGAAATATCATGTAATCAAAGCTCAACAAATCAAGTATTGTATCTCAATCATTGTACCAAGAAAACAATTACAGATTAGGTTTCATTTTAAGCAGTATTCTCAAAACAGAGGACATAACCCTGATTTGTACTTATTCCATGCACAGATACACAATTTGAACATATAAATTATGGATTTCCAACATATTGCACAGTACTCCTCAGCTATTGCAATTTCAAAAAAGCTCTGAGCCTTGAAACCTCCTAACTCCTAACTTTTTAGTTCAATCCTATGTATGCAACGGCTGAAATTGATTGAAAGATGTGTAGCGAATTTGGAGAAAGAAGTATATCTAATGCAGTGCAAACTAAAATCATGCCATGAACAAGGAGTGGTTTCAACTATACTGCATTTCATTTGGCATCAGCGAACACACAAATTGGAATTTATTTTCCAAGAATGCTTACTATCTTTCTGCACTCTAAGTCACAAAAGCAACTTGAAAATTACATGACTCACAGCCCCAATAATCTCTAAAACAATACTATACCTTCAATTTATGACATGGTTCATTTAACACATATGCAATCAATTATCAAGTCAGCAAAGACCTGATCGCCCTGAATCTTTTGAGTTTGCAAACTGCTCAGCACTATTTCAGTAATGTACATAACACATGATTGCAAAGCAAGATACAAAAGTTAGCAATGAGACTGATGTCACAAAAGTCAAATGTCTACATATGCATTACTAAGTATACATTCTGCAGACTACACTGGCAATGCTATTGTAGTAAATGTCACACACATGACAGGGTAATGTTGTCCGCATAAATGACAGCTTAGATTTTTCTGCATAGACGTCATCAGAATCCGGTTTTGCTGAAATGACAACTCAGATTTACCAGCATGGACAAAGTTCGAATCCACGTGTGGGTGAAATCACGGTTCACATTTACCTGTACGCCTGTTCATTGTACATGACAGCACGAGAATCTGGGTGGTCAGCGCTCTTTTTCACAGACCCAAGAGAATGAATCCTGAAAAATAATTTCTAATGATCATTCATACATACTTCACTAAAAGAAGGCCAAAGTTAGACACCAACGTCAAAACCTCTAGAAAGTTTGATATACCCGCACGAAAAACACAGGCAAAATAAAGAACTTCCACACAATTATTCGTTGATTATATTGTCTTGCTAGTGAGTTTTCAGATAGCTATCAAGGTAATTACAAATTGACTTACAAATTGTAAAGCATATGAAAAGCACCATAGTGAAAGGTTGAGGTCCTAAAATAGAAATCACTGTCTATTACAAGAACACTGTCTACTGCATAGATTGATTATAGTTTTGCAATAAAAAATGAAATTAGCTCAAGAACAGTTGCACTGAATACTTATTCACAGTGACATATAAAGAGCATAACACCTAAACTTTTCTTAGATGACTGAATGTGTCAGATTTGGCTGCAAAATGTAACTTTTAGCATTTACATTGACAAAAACTACAAGATAAAAGGTGGTAGGCCAAACAAAATTCTTCCGTTGGAGACATACACATAACAGCATCACTGCAAGTCACAACTTCAATGATAACAAACCTCCTAAGGAGTCGTTCCACATCTGGAATGGTTTTCAGTATTTCCCGTGCTTGCTTCATTAAAGAGGTGTTGTTTAAAAAATCATCCACAGCATTTAACCTAAAATTCAACAAAAACTTCCCCAATTTTCCATATAAGAACAGAAGATTCCATGAGTGAATACAACTTGATATCATCATCGTACATTCACAAGATTGGTGAAATGCATCAAAGTACAAAGAAGCTGTCATTTGCAGTACGAAACGCACCAATTATTTAATCCTACACAGGAAGGAATACTATATCCCAAGAAGTTTGCGAAAAGTGAAAGTATTCAGAGCGAAAACAATCTTCTATAGCGACATTGGAAGCTCATACTACAGTAAATCACAAATGAAAGTAAAATAGAGCTTCAGATGATATCCAACATCAGATATATTAAAAATGTGCCGACAAAGCAATTCTTGGTCCTATCACCAGCTACTCATCCCACTGAGTTCTGATGAGCAAAATGGCTCCACAACACTATACCAGCAAGCTAGAATAAGGTCCCAGCGGCACCATACTAGCAAACTGAAAGCAAGTCAGCATAACTGATACATAAACTTTGACGGCATGTCATTAAATAAAAAGCAGCAGCATCACGATAAAACTCAGCACTAAGCTTTTAGCTGCGAAAATTACTGTCATTAAATAAAAAGCAGCAACATCACTCTAAAACTCAGCACTAAGCTTTTAGCTGTGAAAATCACCATCATGTGCTAAATAAATGACTATATCTCAAGCTTCAATAAAATTCTTCAATACTCTTGCACAAAATGCAATTCATTAGTTTGAGAAAAAAGTTTCTTTCTGTGTGTCTACAAATTTTCAAAACATCAATCAGGGTAGCTGAAATGTGCTTTGAAAAATGGTGTCTGAGGAAGGAGGAGGAAAACAGCATTGAGGGGTATTAACCCTACAGTATATGGGCTTTTTGAAAATGTACAGTATATGTGGGGGGGGGGGGGGGGGGGGGG
>JAOBRC010236465.1:0-12223 GCA_027575255.1 Scolionema suvaense | reverse complement strand
TTGCTTTCATCATACAGAAACATTCTGTTATCATTGCCAACATAGGTAGAATTGCTTTCATCATACAGAAACATTCTGTTATCATTGCCAACATAGGTAGAATTGCTTTCATCATACAGAAACATTCTATCAAAGCAAAAAGTTTATGATATTCGATTTCATTCCTCATACGGTCTTGGCTATTGCTACAAAACTTGAATAGTTTTGCTATAAAATAGGGTTGCTGTTCTTAATTTTTGTGATGAAGCTCATTCTGGACTTGCTGTTGAGTCTTTCATTGTTCTTGATTTTTGTTTTTTTTAGTTTTCAGGCTTTTGTCCTTACAGGATTGCTCTTCTGAAAAGTGTAGTCCATCACCCTGGGATATTGACACAATTTGGTTGTACCAGGTGGAACAAGGTGTTGTATATGATTTTACACCTTGTTCTCAGCTCACTCTTCAAATGCAAATTTCGCCTGGTAAGACTGGGCGCCCATCATTGTACGAAACGATCATTAAGTGTTGGCTACTTTAAACGAAATAATTTTCCCGAGATTTGTGCTGTTTTCGCAAAAACGCCAAAATCTTAGCTCGCAAATGTTTATTCACGCAAAATTTAACATAATTGTGACTCGCGAAAATAAATCCATCTGTATTTTTCCAATTTGTTAACAATATTTTTTTCTCATCCTTTTCTTTATTTGCAAAAACGTCCATTTTTTACTGTAAACGCAAATGCAGTACATGTATCTCGCATTTGTTTTTCTGTTATTGTTCTGGCACTCACGAAAATAAATCCAGGAGAAATTTGTGAAAGGGTCGTTCGCGAAAATAAATCCATGCAAAATTCTGGAAAAAGCCAGTCTTCAAAAATTAATCGAAAACATATCAAGAATTTTTCGGTTCACGAATTCTTGCGGAAATTAATTTCGCGAAAATTAATCCGTGTAAAATATTCTATTGCTTTTATGTCTTGCTTCATTGACTCCATTTCCGTTTTTGTTCTAGGAAGTCACGACTTTTTGTATGTTTGACTATCGAGGAAATATCATGTAATTTGAAGTGTTAAACATGTGCTCAAAAATTTCCCGTTCGGAGTACCAGTGCATGGGGTTAATTATCATGTTCATTATTCGTCTTGCAAAAGTCATGTTAATGTTTGCTGCCCCTCCCTCTTGATGAAAAGTGGCCAATGGAAGAAATTTTAAGTATTTTGAATTAGTACTACATATGCTTGATGAAGTGGAGAAACATTATCTTAGTTATTTCTTTCAACCTTTCTTATGCATAATGTTTAAACTCTTCGATGTCTAGACTAGCTTCTATCTAATATTTTTGAGTCCTCTGGCACTTCCAGAAATTCCATTCACTATTTAACTCTCCCATTGCCCTGTGTTATGCGTAAAATACACGATCCAACGAATTGATCCAGTTAGTTAGCTTGCATCGTGTAAACGCAGAAGTTGTACAATTTGAACCTGCTTGAACCAAGTTTCTAAAAGTTTGTTGGTCTTCAAGTTTGTCAACTAATTAGATGAATGCCACTCATTGTATATCCCTGACCACCATTTCTTCCAGCACACCTGTGCAGAACAACTGGACCGTGTATTTCAGCGTTTATAAAATTGTTGCATTAAAAAGTATAGGTATTTACGCACTGTAGAATTTCTCAACTCAGGTAAGCTATGATAGTTTTGTGATTTGTTTCTATCATGTCATGAAGCATACTATTGTTGCTTTGTACAAATGTCTTCTGTCTGCATTCCTTACTGTATATATTGCGAAGCGGAAGTTGCTGGAATCAGTCCTGCCATTATTATTACTACTATTATTGTATTTAGTTATGTATATGTGGTACGAAAGATGCATTGCTGTTGTTTATATACTGCTGTGTTCTGCTTTCAGTGCTTCTTCTTTTCAAATATACAGTAGTTTCCAAGCTGTGTCAATCTGAAATAAGGATATATTTGATGCCATTCTATGCAACCTGTTTAAGCTTTTTATTCTATGAAGTCTGACTGTGTTGTGGTATGGAACAGAAGTTTTTCTGCTATCGCATCTTAATTTTGGAGGGAAAAGCAACCGACTCCTTCCCTTTGTAGAGCCAGTGTTATATCAGAAATGCCATTATTAATGCACTTGTTCGTCGTTTAGTTGCTTCAGCTAGAGCTTATCGTCTTGCAATGTCAAGAATCCGGTATAAGACAGGATTGTGTCCCGGTCATTATTTGTGCTGTATTTTGGGACAGTCGCAATTTTTTCGGAAAGTCTCTCTTTTCGTAGTTGCGAAATTTAATTAGTGTGTTTTCCCGTCACTTTCCATCAAATTTACATGCCACTGATCAAACACTTGCATATTGCAGCGATAGCGACATGCACAAGAGAAGGGTATAGTTTTTGATATGTTGATGTAATATGTTTGAGTATTGCGTCTTTTTGAGCACGACCATAATGATGCACATGTTTTATGTTTTATACTGATTTGCTTATGGTTCCCAAACAGAAAATTTATTTATTGGTCAGACATTTACAGGACCAGGCAGCAGCATGTTTAGCCCACTTTACGTGGCTTCTAACCATTGGGTAAGATGTGTAGACATATCTGGGAAAGAAACGATTGTATGAAACCGTAACATTGTTTATCTTGTCTTTAGTTCGTCACACATTTTACTGCATGGTACGTAATGATTTGTGTACTGGTTCCAATATGCTATCACTGTAAGTTGCTTACGTGTCTGTGGCATGCGCCAACTTGTGACTCCCATCTACTTTAATGGGATTGAATTTTGCGGTGATCAAATTTCGCGGTTGAGCCTATCCGCGAAATTTTAAGATTTCCCGGGGATTAAATTTCGCGGATGAGGGGCTTCCTAACTTTTCGCGGAGATTTAATTTCGCGGATCAGGGAAGAAATGAAAATTTTTAAGGGGCGAAACCTTGCAAAAAGAACTTCTCCCAAAAGATTCGAACAAATCCTCATCCCCCTCGAAACTCGAATTAGAGAGCGTTAACTTTATTACAAAGCAGGAATAATAGACCCATCGTTCAAACATAGTGAGGTTTTTAATAGAGAAAAATTAAGTGGCTTTTTTGGATGTTGCATGCCCTGTTGGACAAGAAATCAAACACAATAAAAATTTAAACATTTCAAATTTTTTGCGGGGATTTAATTTCACGGATGAGCCCTTTTCCAATTTCCATTGGGACTTAATTTCGCGGATGACACCCAAATCCGCGAAATCCGCGAAATTTAATCCCCGCGAAATTTAATCCCATTAAAGTAGCTGAACAGTCCTTCTCTGTATAGATCAAGTTGGTCCGTAATGCACCTTTTCACAGTTGTAAAAACTAGATATCGACAAACTGTTACAGAGCGTAAGTCATCGGTGATGCAGCCTAAATACATTAGTAAAATGGCGATCAATGCGCACCACAGGATACCTACAGTAGCTGTCATTCTGCTGTTGGAAAGTAGCTAGCTACTATCCTCTCTTCCTCAGAGAATGTTAAACTGCATTGGTATAATGTTTCAGCGGATACGTGAAATTTTGATGGTAGAAAGTGGTTCGAACAGATCCAGAATAGATAACTATGAAAGGGTGTATTCTATCCTCCATTTTGTCTCCAATTCATTCTCCTGCACCGTGGCAGTTTTCTTTTATTATATCCAACAATCATGTTAGAATGATAAAGATTTGTTTCTCATCCGTTAACATAACATGCCTTTTTGACATTCCAACATAGCAAGGGGGGATGGTTCCAGCCCCACCCCCTCTCGGAAAGCCAACTTCTAATATAGCAATGGCCTTGAAATTTGGGCCACTTTTTTTGCCCATAAATGATGAAGAAGTTCCAAATTTTGGACCCACAGGTGGTCTGGTCTGCAATTTACACGCATTTGAAATTTGCAGACCGGCAATACCATTTTCCGTAGGAACCAATACAAAAAATTTTAATTTGGCGAAAAACGCTTGTCAATAGGATTTTTTGACAAAAAGTAATGTACTAGGTCTGGAAACCTTGCGTTTTGATGGCAGTGCAAATAAGAAAACGTTATATCTTCCGAAAGTTTGATGTTTGTAAGTCCCGAAATATAGAAAAAATACGAACTTTACCCCCGTATTTTGGAGCTCCTGTTACATGAATTTTCTCACATTAGACATTTTCTGAAAGAGCTCATACGACGTGAAATAAGAGCCAAAAAACCGAAAATTTGACCAAAAATGACATTACCCCCTGTCAGAAAATGGCCACGTGACACCCCTTGTTACCGTAATTATCTGAATGAGCGCCGGGGCGCTCATTTAATTTTCTACATTTCAGAGGGGGCGCTCATTCGAGGGGAGGCGCTCATTCAAGCCGGGGCGCTCATTACAAAAAATAGAAAATGGGCAGTAGTAGTGAACATTTTCCAGATAAAACAAAATGCAAAAGTAAAGAACTCTGGCTATAGTTCTACGTCTATATCCCCCTTTTCGTTCTCGTTCCGTTTTTATAAACTCTCTTGTTATAAAAAGCAAAAAAATAATATCTTACTGAAGATAATTCTTCTCTTGCTCCTTATGGTTAATAACTATCTGAACGAGCTCCTATGCACATCATACATTACAAATTTCCATATGAGCGCCCCTTTCCTGTTTTGAGGGGGCGCTAATTTAAGCCGGGGCGCTCATTAAATTTCTCAGCTGTCAAGAGGGGCGCTCATTTAAGCCGGGGCGCTCTTTCAGATAATTGCGGTAACTGTATAACATAGCAGGAATAATAACAGGGCCACAGTTCAAACATAGTGAGGTCTTGATGGAGAAAAATTAAGTGACTTTTTTCGCATGTGCATGCCCTCTTAACAATAAAAATTGTGGATTGAATAAAATTTAAACATTTCGCAGATTTTTCGCGGGGATTTAATTTCGCGGATGAGCCCTTTTCAAATTTCCATTGGGACTTAATTTCACGGACGACACCCAAATCGGCGAAGTCCGCGAAATTTGATGCCCGCGAAAATTAATCCCATTAAAGTATTCATTCAGATATGCCTACTTACATGCCGAGATATCTGCCTGTTGAATTATTCAGTATCAAAATAAACCCCTGAGCCCCTAATTTTTGTTGCTATTTTGAAGGCATATCAGGGGCATCAAATAGTTGCTACTCTGTATCTTCAACATTTTGGATCGTGCGACCGTCGCATTATACGTTCATGGTAGGATTATGCAGGCCAGTCTTGCTCTACCTGCGTCTCTCACAGATCAAACACTCACCTCTAAGATCTGTTTAAATCCTGTCAACGTAGCGTTGAGATATTCCGCGTTTATGTCTTCTTCGCAAGTTGGAATTTTCGTCATTTCTGTTTTTCTCTGCCGAGCCAGTTCCTGCACTCAAGCTGCTAGCTCAGAAATCGTATATTCCTTTACTAACATGATACATGGCAGACTGCAATCTACCACGAACCAAACACCAGTTCTCACGTAACAGGATCAGAGCTCATCGAATCCACCATATCTGGATCGTGTTGCTGATTTGCTATGTTGAAGACAATTGAACAGGGCTCGTCGCCATGTGACGCTCACTTTGTACCTTAGCAAACCTGCATAGTTCGTGTAGAAAACTTTTATGTTATTACTTAACCAGCTTGTAGGCTGAAATTCCAATTGTTAGCCTGAGTTATCTGCCAACATGGGAAACAGACTTCATTTCTCGCAGAGAAAGGCTGACATAAAAACTGACTGTCGTTCTTTTCTTGACTTGATCATGCGCTGGGTCGTTAAAGGGGCAGAATCTGATAGAATTGTTGAAATTAAGAATTTTGAGATGGATTTACATTGAATAGAGCTAAATTTTACTCAAAATATTACATTTATTTTCCGATGCTGTCCCTTCTAAAAAGCGCCTCGTACATCTGCAGTTCTCCGTTTAAACTGGCACTTGGTTATTTTACGTTTTCCTACCGTTTTCATTAAGAGATGGGATAGATGTATCTTACTGATGTTCAGGTATTGATTTTGTTGTCAGCGCTTCAGCGAGTATGCTGTGATTTTGTGAGACGGGTCAAAAATAAGGACTTCAGGGGATCTTAGTAGTTTTAACACCATCTTCGTGTGTAACGAATGAACAGTCGAGTGACAAGGTTGGAAACTTTGGAACACGTGTTTCTGAACAGTTTAGATAAGAGCTCTACTGTACCTTACATAAAATAACTTGTTATTGTGCTGGATAAATAATGTTGTTAGTTTATAAACTAATGACATCAGCTAGCACAAAAACGATAACAAGTTTCAGCTAGTTTTGCAGGAGCATGCTATCAATAAGAACAGTTTGTAAAGTTAATTTTTCTGATAGTCTGATACGTCCTTTACTCTCTGCTCTTTGATTCTTTAGCTGAAGATAGCAGGTTATAAAGAGAATGCTTTACACTGCTCAAAATGTATTACAATGTTTATAGGCATACAAGCTACATACAGATCAAGTAGGAATTTTACAAAATTGAAAAGGAATTAATAAGAGCCGAGAGTGCAGATGACCAGGAATTCGTTGCTCATCAATATCCGCTGACTTGTCAACGAGACCCGGCACCGAGCATGAACGTGGGGCACCACCATTGCTGACGGAGTCCCAAGCCAGAGAGACATAGAGGCTAATAGATTGGCGAGCTAGAGCCATCTCTGGGAGACAAGCAGAGATTCACTACGCTGCTGCCGCCAACTAGTGTTGCTTGGAAGACGCTGATGGCCACGGTAAGTATCTATGAGAACTTTCTTCAGATGGAAGGGTGTTCTCTCGAGACAAAAGACGCCTTCACAGAAAACACGAGAAGGGTATACTTTCACCTAACTAAATACGACTTAACTAGTTAATACTGTTAGGTACTTAACAGAAGGGGGACGCTTATTAATTTTAGCTCTTTTTCCAACTGATCCCCCGCTAATTCATTTCTTGCATCTCTTACTTTTCTTTGCTACATGAGTTAAGTTTCAGGTTTTTTCATGTTTTTAGAATAGACACATTCTATATGTTTGGAAGCTTTGTTTTTGTAGAACTGGTGTTCATACACTACAACAGGTTATCTTCATATTGTGATTTCTCAACGCTGGCCATGTTCCATGATTTTCAATACTTCTGCCGCAGGCCTCCACCCTCCCCCCGTCCCCGTCCTTGAAGAGAAGTTGGACGCATCACATAGGTTTCAATGATGCTGACGAAGTCTTACAAATTCAGCTTCAAGCGTTTTAGCACGCTTTGAGCTCTAACTTAGAACTGAAAACCATGTTCTTTTGGAAATATAAAATACCCAATTGGCAATGTGACTCTCTGCGACAATCTACTTTGAAGTTTGAAGTAAGGGGGCAGCGTCTGGGAGCCTTTATCGGTTCTTACATACACAGATTTGTGAAAAAGGAAAATGTAGGGATTTCCACATGGTTCGATATATTGTCTCTAGGATAGCAGGAACGATCATGTGAATTATTTTTATCAGAGTAGAGCAGGTGCGGCTTGACATGCCCATGTTGCTAATGTTACGTAGAATCCTTTTTACCGCGATGTATAAAAAGTCTGTCAAAATCGTCGTCCTTGTTAGAATTTTTGGACAGGTCAAATTATACATGAAACTTCCTTGACTTCTAGAAAGAATCAGATGTTGATGATTTAGAGAGAGTCAAATATAAGCGCAGATGCCCTGCACAGTGGAGAGCAACTTGTTGGCTTGAAGTTCTCCAGAATTTACAAGCTGATTTGTTGTTCGAAGAGGAATAACAAAAACGTGTAAATTCTGAACTACATTTTCTAACAAAACATCAAATGGAAATATGAAAACATTCATTATCGTTATGTACCGACAGTATATCCTGTCTGGTCAGAATGAGCAAGTTTGAGTCCATTGTCTATCAATTTGTACTGAGATATAATTTTGCCAAATTCATCAAAATGAACATTTATGGTATTTAAATTTGCTGCTAATTAACAAACTAGCATTTGTTAAAAGTTGATAACATCTGTACTACAAAATAATAAACGTTAGCGATAATGGAAGTTCTACCTGACGTTGTTCTTCTATAATCCTTACATTTTAACCAAATTTTGGGCTACCGGCTAAAAAGCTGTTGCCTTTCGCAATCTTGATCAGCATAAGATACATGCTCAATCATCGTTTGCAGTAAACATTAGCACCATGTTCTGCGTATGGTCAAGAATAGTGATGCTTGAACAAATGCGTCACACTAAACACAACTCGGTATACGATCAACTTGTACATAGTTGCATACGGTACCCCATTTATTTTCGAACTTTCAGCCCAAGATTGAGAAAGACCTGCTATTATTAAAGTCGTAGATATTTGTAGCCATATTGCATCGATAAAGAATCTCTTCCATTGGTCTTTAACTATCCAATCTATGCCATTTTTCTTCAATATTTCCAAGTATGCGTCAAGAATTTCATCTTCCCAATGCATATTTTCTATACTGATCGAGTTATGTAAGAGGTACGCAAGATCAATGATACCGCACCCAACTGAGATTAACTGCCAGCCGACAGCTTTAAAGCTAGCCATTATCGGATTAAACACCATGTTATCCCGGCGAAAGTCGTTATGTAAGATCGTCTTTGGTCCTAATTCGAACAAATGGGACAAGGATTTGAAAACTCGTTCCTTGAACGATCTCTCGTCATCTTTTATTCGCTGTAATTTCTCAGGAATATTATACTGACCGTATCCATGGCCGTCATAGTCCATCGAAAGAAGGATTGGAAATACTCGCTGCCATAAGTCGTCGAATACATCAACAAATGTTTGAAGACTCTTCTTTGAGTATCCCGCTAAATTATTCATTCTTTCCACTGACATCAGACACGCCCCAAGATGAAAAATTAGAGAAAATTTATCAGGAATCCACCCAAGACCTTTGGAATGCAGCAAATTGGAGCCGTTACCTTTCAAAACATTTCTCTGTCCATCGAAAGTATCCACATCGGGATGATGGTAAAACATAGAATGAAATTTGGCAATCTCCTCGACAGTTTTCATGACTTCAGAATAACTCATTTTCTTATGAATTTTGTTTTCTTTTCCTTCTTGTAACACGTCTTCACCTGATGAACAATCTTCCATGATAATGATTAAGTCTTGCTGCTCGTTGCATTCTGTGAAATACACGTCCGGAAGTAAGTCGGTGAAAATAGGGAGTTGCTCATAAGCCAGTACCTCATTTCGGTACAGATTTCCTGATCGCATAATATCCAGCCCGCTTTTGTGTGTAAACTGCTGACCAGCTCTCTCCATCGTTGCAGGATTCACACCATCAGTGTCTTCATCGTACTTAAGAAACACTTTACGCACAACTGATACAGTTCCATGTGTTGATGGGACTTTTATACTGACCTGTAAGATGAACAGAGAATCAAAAATTAAAATATTTTCGTCACTCAAAAAATGCTTCCGCATGATGCTTATAATTTCTGCTAAGAATTGGTCTGTTGTGACATTCACCAAGCCAACGTTTTACAGATATCGTGCATAGCACCCAGAGTGGATTTCGATCCTTCAAACTTCAGAAAAATATTTTTCGACTCTCAATATCACATGGGAAATAGTCCGTTAAGTGAGCGCAAAAAATGTTCAGGTTGTGATAAAAGCACGAAATTAAGTATGCGTGTACATAATCACATGAAAAGCAAAATAAACATTCGTAAAATGATTATCTGAGGTCCAAAATTTAGATAAAGGCTAGTCGGGGGAGATTATCCTTACTCCATTCAGTATTTCAGTATATTTGGTTGCTTGGAGTGATACGAATCTGTCCTGCTTCACAAATCTGATTCAGGATTACATCATTATGAAAAACGCTGGTAACGTTCATTCGAAAGTTAGGGCATACTTTCCGTGGAAATCATGAGCGTGTTTCCATAGAGCAGAACAACGATTCTTCCTGTCGAACCCATGCACATACCCCCCTTCCCTTCCTTAGTGTACACAGAGTTTGCATCTATGTCGTGTACACAAAGTTTATGCCTATAATATACCCAGTCCCTAGTAATATATAGAGCAAAAGCTAATCCGAATATTAGCATCTTGGCACCCAATATGCAAATACTTGGATTTGCTTTTGCTCCTTATTATTTCAAGTTGTCGGATGGAAATGGATTCTAGTCCCTAATGTAAACAGAGTTGGTGTACGCAGGGTTTACGTCTATAGTATCATTATCCCTAGCTCCCTAGTGTACTGTACACAGATAAGACTTCACATCTCTAGTATCCCTAGCCCCGTAGTGTACACATGGCTTACATCTCTAGTATCTCTAGCCCCCTAGTGTACACATCGTTTACATCCATAGTATCCCTTGCCCCTGCTGTACACAGAGTTTACATCTATAGTACCCCTAGCCCCCTAGTGTACACAGGGTTTACGTCTGTACATCGTGATTCAAACAGATTGATCAAATATAAAATAAAACAAACTCCGATTAAGAACTTCTTGATGGAATGATATTCACACCAGATCAAGAGAAACGACTACAAATTTGCTATAATTTTCAGACTGATTCCCAGCTCATCTTCAATGGTGTAACATGGCCCTAGTAATCAGAAGTTAAAGATAAAACGAAGGAAATGCAGACAGATGTGTGCCAGGGTGTAGCTTCTTATATACTTTGTAAAACTGAGGCGCCCAAGGTGTTTGCTCTTAGGAGTTAAAGAAAAACATAAAGAAATATGCTGTGTCTGTTCAACGTTAAGTTTCCTCAAGAATTAAAGAAAACGTCGAGAATAAGCTTATACGTCGCTTTTGCACAAAAAAAAAAACAGATGACGAAAAAAAAAAACCAACCAACAAACAAAAAAACAGACTAAATAACTACATAATTCTGGTCGAAAACTAGCAACGTCACCTACTATAGATTGTGCATTATTTTTAGCATTCGCTCTCAACATTCAGCATATTATTAATCCGCTTAAATCCAGTCAAGACGGTGTTTAGATACTCCACGTTGAGATCTTCATCACATGTTGGTATTTTCGCCATTGTTCTGCAGGTCTGTTTCATAGAAAAAATTTTACGACTTGATGATAACACAATTTTTGGTCATGTTTTCAGGAACAGGCTGGCCAGTACCTGAGCATCTTCTAAGGTTTGTTTTGTACTTGAATCCGCTGGACGCTACAAAAGATAGCGGAGTGTTAAACAATCAAATGAGCCAGACTGCATCAATGTATGCATGCAACCTGTTGCATACTACACAGTGTAAAAGATGCTGCTCTGAGGTTAAACCTCAACGGTGCACCACAGAAGACCAAGGTAGAGATTTTGTATAGCAAATTTTCTCTAGATTTCTCCCTCCACCGCCCAGTTAAAGGTAAGTAGCTCCATGGTAGCTGCGTGAAGGTGCCAGGTACCAGATCAAAACCACGATTCCACGATTACTTGAAGCAAAAACATGTTTCAACCTACATTTAAAAACTCTGATTGTCAGCACAACTTTTTATCGACTGTTCTGAACAATTCTCTGAGGATACAGCCTATGCTATCTCTAAGTTCTTACAATAAAGGTATGAAAATGTTGGACAGTGTGGCATTTTTCGCTCATCAGATTAGGACCCCGCAGGCAGCGAAATGTTGCGATACACTAGCCGCTAGCGGATTGAAGGACCATCACCCAAATCAGTGTATAGGCAAATATGATAAGAGCTGTCTGAAACAATAAAAAATGTCAAGAATTCTCATGTGGAAACGTTCCAAATCAAATGTGTGAATCTGGTCAGCCGTGACAGGGCAATTGTTTGGGGGTCAACATTATCTCTTTCAGCGAATGTGATGTCCCTGCAATCTTGGTCATGAAATTTTAGGATTTTTGCATTTTCAGCTATAAGTACCAACATGACTGTGATGATCGAGCTTAACTTATTTTTTCCTGGAGTATAGCTTATGTCTATATACATGCTTCCCTTCTTAGGACTGCAATAGCCACGAAGCATTACAAGTTCACAATACGTCACTAATAAAAGAGTCATGAATGATCGACCAAGAATCAAAACTTGCTAACTGATATCTGATCAAAATTTTGAAATCCCAACATGGCTAACCGATCTTACTACTTTACCAACCTAAAGAGCGTCAAACCAGCACGATTTCATGATCTACAATTTTAGACGAAATATCTTCGCCAAACTGTTTTGGCGAAGATTTTTGTCTAAGATTGTCTGAATTTTCTGTATCTGTACTGTGATGATATCCATTGATTTGCTACTCTTTGCTT
>JAOBRC010236354.1:0-14492 GCA_027575255.1 Scolionema suvaense | reverse complement strand
ATAGAAAAAGCAACGCGTACTTTCGTGATTTTTTTATACGCGTAGAAAACGTAACGGTCCCTTTTTCCAAATCGGGTAACATATGGTGACCGCCGTTGAGGTTGACGAACCGAAATATGTGGATTTACGACTAAAATATCTCGCTTGAAGTCACTTCTGTGAATTTTCTTGGGAACGAATCAATTACATGTTGCTGTAGGCGTCTTACAAACCCAACCCAGGTGTCAAGATCCAAATTAATGATCTATTTTGAAGCGATTACCAAATGCAGCGACCTAGCACTTGTGCGTCGCATGTCCCCAACCATACCACAATGCATTGCGCAGAGCTTGTTCGGATTAATCGCGATATGGTCTATTACTTCTTGTTCAAGCCATCACTTCTTGCGTCGTCACTCTTTACACGCTGGTGTTTTGTTAGGTTCATCATCATACTGATGTTCTGGTGCAAGGATGACAGACACCCCTCCTCTGGAATTTTTCAAATGTACTCGTGATATCAAATTTTTACTGATTTAGATAGGTGTTGGCATCAGTTTCGTTGACTTTTTCACACAACTTTACATGTTAATTAGGGTCGAGTTGCAAGCTTTGTCTGCTAATTAGGGGAAAGTTGCAAGCTTTGTCTGGCAACAAGGGGAGAGTTTCAAGCTTGTCTATCAACCTCTTGGGTAATGCATGCCGCTATGTATTTTTTATGTATTGGTATCACCCGATGTTACGTTCTTCATTACACTTAGTGGCTTGTGCTTTCTTCATTTGACATAATGGCTTCTCAGTTAATTTTCGAGAAAACTGTCCTCAAGATTGGAATGTGACAAAAAATAGTCATCCGTAATCTGCTCTTGCACCACTAAGTTCAAGAATGAAATTTTCTGCTAGAATTAACTCTGAGGAAACTGCAACTTTGCTTTAAAATTAGAGCATCCTTTGCTTCATCTAAAAAAGTATTTTGGATCCAATGATATCATTGGTTGTGACATGTGATGTCATCAAAGAGGGGTTATGTTTCGTCAAATACTCTACTTTTGAGCCCTTTAGAGCCAAAATTGTACCAAATTTGCAAGTTTTGATGGTCCAAATCGCACTCAAGTATTGTCGACAAGTGATGATTCATGGAGTTTAACAAGTTTTGAATCAAGTGTTCAGGGTTGCAGTTACATTCAAAGTATTTCATATGCAGATTGTCAGCAGGTAGACTGCCTCGTTTTAACTCTGAACCTGTTCCTTTGGAAGCTGTGCCATTGCAGTCTGCTGGAACTTACTTTCAATTTCAAGAAGAAAAAAATGCTACGTGTTAAGGAAGTAAAAACTTTACTGATTTTTTTACTAGCTATAGGAACGCCTGGCGCAAATGCAAAAATAATTACCCATTTGAAAATCGGGGATTTGCTGCTGAAATTAGCAGACTCAGTGAGAACTTGATGTCAAAACTGGCAAAAGATACCAAAACTTTATTGTGGAAAGTGTTTTTGAGCCTCTAATATTGGCAACTTTCGAATTTTTTAGTGGATGTGAAACTCGTGTTATTTATCACTAGTTTTGTGATTTTCACTTCTCAGACAGATAGGGCAATAAGTTTGAACGTTTGAACGTTTGAACGCAATAAGTTTGAAAGTTTGAACGCAATAAGTTTGAAGCTCAGTTGGCAGAGCAGGGGCCCGGTAAGCCCAAGGTCGTGGGTTCAAATCCCGCCTGGTCCGATGTTTAACATCGGATGTAGGTCCGCCTGACTATGCATTCACGAGAGTAACAGCTTCCAAGTTTGAACTTGTACTGAAGGAGTGTGTATTGACCAGTGCAATCCATTTGATACGCTAATTTATATTTATAAGCTTGCCTTTGGAAAGACCTGATGCTAGATATGCTTATTGTTTTTCCTTTTTTTACTGTAAAAACATGCTTATAAATATTTATGTTTAAGTTTAATTATGGACACCAAGGATAATATACATATTTGCTTATATATATACAATACGAAGAAGAGAGACACGTACACTGGTGTTAGAATACAGATAGAGAAAGATAAGACGGCCTTTGGTAGAGAGTACTCCTTTTTATTTGAGAGTACTCCTTTTTATTTGAAAGCGCTTTCGCTCCGTCTTGGGAGCTCTTCAGTCTGATATGCTTATATATATAAGGAAGTGCTGTATTTTGGGGTTTCTTAAACAATGTGCAATTCTCGTATTTTTTTATTAAAGTGTACAGATCTGCTGATTGAAATTTTCTTTTTTGATTGAAGGAACTTTGCCTCAAAAATGTTATAGTTATTTTTGCAAATTCAAATGCCTACCAAACCAAGTTATGACACTGGAAATGTACCAGCATTTAATGTTTCAGACTTCTGAGACTCCAAAGTTTTATTTCTTGCGAACAAAAACTGCTCTCTGCTGGACATAAATCACACAGCAATCGACAGACTCAGTAAAATTATTTTAAATTGGTTCCAAAGACACGTTGTAAAACTAATGGCTTGCTGAAGGGATAAGTTCTTATTGCTACACTAGTGTGTGACTTCCCAGTTTTGAATTAGAAGCAGCAATTAGTGGTATGTCTATGTGACTTTGTCTACCAGCTATTGAAGCATGTTCGCCTAACCGAGAGCTTGTCTGTATCACTGATAGAACAATAAAGAGGAAAATTTTATGGTTTTGGGGTTTCTGCATTGATTTTTAACTTAGATTACGGTTTTGAGATTGTGGACCGATCTTGATTGTGAAACAAGTGATGCCCTTAAGACACAGTTGAAACCTCTTGCTTTGAATTTCAAAGTATGCAGTATTTAAAGTAAATTTTTGTTGTTCACAAATCCACTGTAGCATTATCCTTAAAATTTTGCTTATTTTTCGCATTTTTTACTGTAAGTTTACTTTGTAGTCAAAAATGAGGTTTGTAAAAATAATCATTGAATCTTTTTTTGACTGATTGTTTCTCAAAGTATCACAAAACATATTCTACAAAGGCAGGGCATGCACATGATTTCCCGACAGAAGGGCAGTGTTTTTCATGTTTTTCAAAGGAATTTGGTCTTGTCTCTTCCAGGATGTTCGATTTCGTGGCGTTCTTCTTGACACCGCAATGGACACTATTGAACGGAAAGACAATGTGAAATTTGTGCGTAGCAGTAAGTATCTTAGGTCTCTCTGTTTCTCTGAATTTTCAATATGCTCAAACCAAACTTTGGGATTAACATACTATTTGCCCTTGTCCCACGTTTGTTTGTTCCAGGTACTAGAACAAGTCCAAGTTTAGTGCTGTTCTATCCCCTTTTCACAATACACTTGTGTTCTTAGTTCCTATGTCAGTGGGGAAAAAAATGTACTATTGTCATTGATTTGGTGTTGTTACTTACAGGGCATATTCCAGAAGGGATACTTTTGATTTGCAGCTTGTCTCGTGTTTTTCAAAGGATCTTGTTGTTTTGAGGCTAAAATAATCCTTGACTAATAATGTGTTATGAGTTATTTATCCCTTTACGATGTTTATGATGACAAAAGTTGGTTTTTCCTTTTTGTTGCTCTTCGGCATCTGTATATCTACCATTTAACTTGTGATTTTGTTTCATGTCGAGGCCTATTATGTTGGTTTGTTTGGGCTGTGTGTTCCGTTAGTGTTTTGCTTGTTTTCTCTTGTTGCAATGTCACCTCAGTCAAAGTGATTGTCCTTTGCTTTTCGGATGTCTTCGGTCCATGCATTGGCAGACCTACTACCCTGTAAACATTTCCTTCACTCAAAAGTTGATGTTTTCAACTCACTTGGGTTTTGTAATAACCCCCTCTCCTCGCCCCAACCTCTCCCCTTGCTGCTCTCAAGTATTCGTTTTCTTCGGTTTCAATATGACATGCCTGTTATTCTGTTTTCTGTTGATAGATTTGAAATTTCCAAAGATGAAATTCAAAGGCATTGTACAAGCTTCTGTCATTCGTCTGACGTCCTCTACTATTACGGTATGTGCGTAGGTAATTTAGAGGGGTGAACAACGTCTCAATGTGTCTAGTTTTCGTTTTATTTTGGACTATGCTCGTTTGATCGTGGTCACATTCAGTTCTGGCCAGTACAGTAGCAAGCGTGATCAAAATAATTTAATATTATAATTTTGGAGTTTTCAGACAACTGGTCCTATGTTTAACACTGGAAACACCTATGCTTACTGTCTACCTTCTACACTGTCGGCCTTCTTCTCGTCCTTGATCTTCTCTCACTTCCAGGATCTTCTCATTTGTCCAAAAGTGATAGTAATCACTATTTGCTGCAGTTTCCAATGTTAAAATGTAAGAGCCCAACTTTTCACCCTCCTGACTATGGGAGAGCATCTTCAGGGTGCTTGTTTCAGGATGTTGCCTTCTCTTTATGCTCAGAAATAAGGTTAAGTCAAGATTTTTTCCTCCAATCAGAACACAGTATTCGACCAATCAGAAAACGGGGCTAAGTCAATTTTTTCCTCCAATTAGAACACAGTATTTGACCAATCAGAATATTGCGGCAGTTTCCAATGTTAAAGTATCTATACAAACAGTTTAATCAAATATATCTTTGCAAAATTTATCCTGTGACATTCCAGTATGACGAACTAGTGAATGGGTATTGATAAGAAATTCTGACTAACTTTAGATGTGCGAAAGTGCTTCCCTGAAGCGTCACTGAAGCCCGAATAATTCAGAAGCATTTTCTGCTAATAGATTCATGCAAGATAATGTTATTTGACTGGAAAAATCTGTGAAGGGGGACCATATTCATGAAGGTTTATAGGCCGGTCTGTACTCCCAAACTCTGAAGCCCAAACTCACAGTGTAGGAGGATTGTGCATTGTAGTAACTTTTTCCCACATAAAAGTGCTGGCATTACTCCCTGACCGTTTCAAATAAACAGTTTTGGAAATTAAAACGTTCTTTAAAGACTGTTGGGCCGGATCAAATCATGGTCAGCAGAGTAAAAACAAACATGGCTGACTCTCCAAAATCAAAACAGTCCACGGCTAAAACTTTCAATGATCTAATTTACTCAAATATTGTCTTATAAGCTGCAATTTACATTTACCTGTTCTCTCATGGCCAATAGCAAAGGTTTGAAGTCAAAAGATGACAGGTTTCAAGCGAGAATGCTTTGTTTGGCATGAATTTGTTTTACGCAAAGTGGTTTAACCACTGTGGACATTGCCGTGAGATTCTTTGTTTTGGACTCAGTTACCCAACTGCGCGAACTGGGTTGTGTTCTGCAAATGAACTGGCTGGGCATGTGAGTGAATGAAAGAGAGGCTATGATCCAGCCTAACAGTCTTTAAAATACATATGTCTATGCTTTGTTTGAGGCTTTCTTACATTTGTTCGAATTTTGCCTGTGTGCAGTACGTCAACAGGTCTCACCAAACTAGGCCTGGATACGGCCCTGGAAGGACTAGGCCGGGACGGGATTTCTGCATCAAAACCTCATGACCAATAGCATCAGATTGTTGTACCACCGTGTACGAATAGCAAGCTCACGTTAGGCATGCCTCAACTGCTGTATAAGGATAATCCACTACTGCATTGGCCATTCAAATATGCGCATGAACAATCAGTTATTCAGAATCCGGTCTAAAGAAACTCTGTAGTCTCTGGAAGAAGCATATTAAAGACTGCTGGGCTTGATCACCCGGCGCATAACTGGCACATCAAAACAGCTTCATTAATCCTTTGTGAAGGGGGCAAGCTGATTGGCTGATCGCAGACTTTTTTTTGATATGGCGTGCAAGATTCAAAACACAGGTGCCACCACTCTCTGCTTGTAACTTTTCCACACGTTGTGGTTGAAGCTTGCTCTTAGCAATCAGGAATGATAGCAG
The DNA here is from genome assembly GCA_027575255.1 of Scolionema suvaense. Taxonomy (NCBI): domain Eukaryota; kingdom Metazoa; phylum Cnidaria; class Hydrozoa; order Limnomedusae; family Olindiidae; genus Scolionema; species Scolionema suvaense. Next base: position 8,672 of record JAOBRC010236354.1, on the reverse strand, counting down.
GGGCAGCAGAATACTCTGTGAATGCATATGTGCAACGTGAGGTATTTAGCGATTGGTGAAGAAATGTCTGTGTGTTGATAATTTAATCAAACATTCTTTAACTTGTTTTTTGTTATCAACGGCCATGTTTTGGCTCTGTCCATTTTGGTCGGCGGATGCGATCAAGTCCAGCCGTCTTTAAAGAATTCAGCGAATTTGGCTAGTGCATACTAATTTCTTGCTCATGAAAAGGTGAACAGCCCTCCATGCTAAGAAACAGTATCTGGTCCCCGGCACTTATTCAAACACTTTGAACTACCTCCATTTTTCATGCGAATATCGAGTTTTTATTTTATCATATTTTGAGACAAATCACGTCCAAGTGTGTCTCAGGTGGGTCCTAATTAAAATCCCTGGAAGGTGAAGCTTATTTTACCTTTTTGTAGCGTTTAAACTTTCAACTGAAGAAATTTCTTTTCAATTGCGTAGTTAGGTAAAACTGGAAATGTGAAGAGAGCTAACACGAAGAATATTTGTGGATATAAGGTTGTCCAGTATAATTTTTTTTTATTGTATCATTCTATATAGTCAGATTGAGTTTCAAAACTCAATTCAAGATTGACATTTTTTAACACCTTTTTTCTGGTTGCAGAAAAGTGCTGGGATAAACGCCTGTTACCATATCAGCGCATAAACACTTGTTACAGTAAATGTTTTTATAATAATTTCTCATTTTGCTTGCTTTAGGAGGATTGTTCAAGTGCACCCGTCGATAGTTTGTCATTTCCTTACCCTGGCCATGCATCAGAGAAGAGGCCAGCTGCGTCAGTTGCAACAACCTCTGCAACAAATGCCCCGCCGGATGGAACGAAGACTGAGCATGTATCGAAGACTAAAGATGGGAAAACTATACCAGCATATAAGATTGTCTATCGTGGCCAGTTTGATATGCAAGACTTCACTAATTCTAGGTACATTATCATACGATTTTGTGCCGATAACTGAATACTTTGTTTCCAGTCCGAGCATTATTCGCTTTCAAGACTATTATTTTATGCTTTGTAGGTCTACGATCTTTTTAAAAAGCAGTTAACAAATTGTGATAGCATTGATGTAGATCTACAATAGTTGCTAATGAATTTTGAGGCCTTCCCACAACGTTTTTGTTGCATGTAAGCAGGCAGGGCTTGTTTATCCTGCTTGTCAGAGGGTCAGCTGTTGCTTACGGTTGTTTTCCATGAAAAATTTAGTTTCAGAAAATAACTTTAAACAATAGTACAAAGTTGTTGTGACTATCATAGCACTTTATATAAAGCGTGTTGTAGAGAATACTGTATATTTATGCGATAGAAAAGGCTGTTAGTCCGCGAGAAGTTTTTTATTTCAAGCATGTTCACACTTCGCTTGGCAGTGCCTCTGTGTCACCAATGAGTAATTTCATGTTGAATTGTTCAAACTGGTGTGCGTGGACTGAAAATTCCTGTTCTAAAATTGAGTTTTTGGAAAATTGAGTTTCTCACGTCTTATTACCGGACCTAAAGGCGAGCTTCCAAGGAGCGGAATTTTCCGCACGGACGATATTTGCCACGCTGAAATACGACTGAGCATGCGCATTGCAAGTAAGTGATCAATTTCGAGCGGAATTCCTCTTTTGCTAGAAAGTTGAACGCAATTCAACTTTCTGGCGGAATCCGAGTTTGAATGAAATTTGGATCAAGCGAAATTTAATGTATGGACTAAAAATTCCGCTGTGTGAAAAAGCACCTTGAGAAAGTGGTTAGAGAAAGCCCTGGATGCCTCTATATGCTTTTCTGCATAGCCTGTTTGTAGGTGCTGTAGTGCTATGGTCATTCATTTGTAGAGATACAACACCACGCAGTCGTCCCAAGGAACTCGTTGTGGAGATTGACTTGCCACTAGCAGTAAGTATAGCTATTTGTATTTGCGATGTTCTTTTTGCAATGATGATTTAGACTTTATAGGCTTGCTAACCATAGTATGAACCGTATGGGAGCACACTCATTGTTTTCTTGAGGTCAGGTGACATAACTTTTGTCTTCAAAGTGATGGTCATCACTATTTCATGAATTGACATTTCCCATTTGCCCCTCTTTTGAGTGTATGGACTTTATGATTGAGCCATTTTGCATCTTTCAAAAGTGGTCCAGATTTAAAGGAACACTGCACCCTTTTGCCTGTTGAGGTACTTTAGAACTAAGACTCTTGTAGTTGAAGAAAAGCTAACTCAGAAAGATAGATTGCCGTTTTTATTGCGAAAATTTCCATTTTTATTTACTAGACGGTCATCGCCATTTTCCATGTGTAAGTCACGCACTGTAACCCACCCAGCTATGTTTCGTCCATTGCGTGCTTTGAGTAGTATGCAGTTCAGTAGCGCAGCCATCATGATAGAAAGGTAAACAAAATAAATGCATCCACATCTACATTGACATTTTGTGGGACATTAGTGACGTTCAGCTTCTCTCCCAGATGTACAGTACAGATTGATGTAAACTAGTTACTGTAGTTAAGCGTCAACATTATGGCATATTAATCCGAAGAATGACTATAGTTTATAGGCCTGACCTGCTTAGAAAGATAATTGAATTGAGGTCTTGAGGCTGACACAAGCAAAACTGTTAAGTGTATGACCTTTCATACATTTGACCTAATACCAATAAAAGATGAAAACAGGAGCTGCAGGGTGTAGCATGAACTGACTTCCTGTAAGACATTCCATAGGAAATTCATTGTCCACACGGCTAGCTTGAGTGAAAGTGACGCTCTTCATAGCTAGAGCAGACCAGACTGCCCTCCCTCAGTAAGTTCATGGCAAGTTGACTAGCCTCAGGCCAAGTTCAGTTGGTTGCACTACGAGGGTCATGGACGAAAGTAGATGGCCCTCCCTCAGTAAGGTCATAACAAGTTGACTAGCCTCAGGCCGAACTCAGTTGGTTGCACTGCGAAGGTCATGGACGAAAGTAGATGGTCGCACTACCATGGCTCCCCGAATTAAATAAATCTTGTTCCACTATACAGCCCAACTCTAAGCAAAACACTGTCGAACACTAACAAAAACGTTTCTGCTGCATAAATGCATCAAAGTTTTCTCCAGCTGGTCTGGACAAGCTTTTCCAAGAAGAGCAGCAGAGTGCTTCAGCATGACTTCCTGTTGCAGAAAGACAGGGATAATCAATGCGAAATGCAAAGAACTATAATGGAAGAAGTATCATTAAAATTTTGTTTCTTGGGAGAAAAGGTGGTGTAGTAAATTTAGTCACTTGTCAATGGAACATTTTGCTGTAGCAGCAGGAGCATAAAAAAATTAAATAGGAATTTTTCGTAGCCTGCTCACAGACTCTTCGGAAGTTTTAACTTCTCTCAGAAGCAAGCAAGCGGGTGAGCGCAGCACAGGTTGGATTACTCTCTTCTTATTTTTACCTCAGCAGCTAGCAGTGCTGCCGTTAGCTTTTCAACACAATGTATACCCATGTATGGTGCAAAGCGTTCTTTCTGTTTTGTTTTTTTTTTTTTGCTCCTTGCTGCAGAGGAAAGGAGCATGGTGACCATCGTGAAGTGCCAGACGTCAAAATAGACGCTTTGCAGGTTGAACTATCTCCCAAGGAATTAATTGCTGCAGACTGGCTTGAGCGGAAACTGGTATAAAACTGTGATATGTAGGTCATATAAGCGTAATGTGCTGAATTACCACAGTGTAGGCCCATAGTCTAAAGAAAATAAATACTAAAATGGCTGCAAAGAAAGCCGTGTAAATATGACGAATATCTGTAGAAAATGTGATGCACCTAAATAATTCAGTGTTTTCTCTAATGCTGAAAATGGGTCCATGTTTGCGCTCATGGGCGTGAATTCGCCCGTTGACGTAAATATGAGGAGGCTTAAAAAGGGTACCCCCAATAGGGTATAAAGTATTATTTAATATTATTTTATTATCGAAACGACCCATGCCGGTAAATAATGCTCTCTGAGTGCCAGACAGAAATGTCAGGCACAGGATGGATCATGCCGGACATTTGTCAGGCATTAAGACACAATTTTGATGTCTTAGGGCTCCTAGATGAATATGAACAAAAAATACTTATCAGAACCTTAAGGGAATGTTTTTAAACTTGCTCTGCTTAGGTTCTATTACCATCAGTCTCTTTCCTTTCTGTGCAAAACCTACTGTATTACGTCAGAAATTCTGAATGTATTCCAGAAATCAGAAGGGAGTGAGACGTTAGCATACCAGACAATTTTCTCAGGCATGAAGGGGATTATAGGGCATGATAGGGCATTATAGGGCATGAAGGGTATTATACCAGACATTTGGGCAATGTTTCAAGGTCATGTCGGGACCTCCAAAACAACCTTTGCAGATGAGCTAAGCGTTATTAGACAGCAGTGTTTTCTATCTAACCCATAATGCATTTCTTGCAGAGTTCAGCCAATGGCATCAACTTGGATATTTTCGAGAAACAACTCGTACTGGACAGCACGGTTCCTGCGTATAGCCTCGATGTATCTTTTCTAAATACAGCTCTCCACTGCTGCGTTTTTTGTGTACTTTAGACAGACACTAGGCTATTGTGACAATTTGTTTTTCCACATTGAAACCTACTGTTGCCAGATATGATAAACATGTTTTGCAGATGTCGGCAACTTGCTCTCTTCACAAGTTGTGTTTACTACCTTCCTATTCATAGTCCAGTTTATTTTAAACGGGAACTAAGATCGAAAATGAGACTTTAGTGGATATTAGAGCTCATATAAATATGACATACAGTTTTGATTTCATGGCAGAAGCTGCTGTAGTTCTGGAGATATTGAGATCTAATGTTTGGGAGCTACCATCTTGCCACTAATTATGCAAGATGTCATGTGGTTAATACTCAAATTATCCAAACTTCATTACCGAAATACTTAATATTATATTTTGGTGAAGGGATCGCTCGTCTATTTTTTGACAAAGCCTGATGATATGTAAATGATCCATTTGAAAATATAGGCTTAGTTATAGAGTAACTAAGGAAATGGCTATGCTTAGCAGTATACCCATATGACATCATTAAAAACCAAGATGCTAGCTGCTGGACTTTAGGACTTCAGGACAGGATATATCGAAAACTACATAAGCTTTCATGGTCAGTAAGATCAGATTAAATTTCCTGTTAAGGTCAGTAAAATAATTACTTTAACTGACCCGTAGGGTATATATCTGATAATTTATGAAAAACTTTGTGTTTTGTTTCAAAAATCTATGCTATAGAAAATACAACAGGTGGTCATGTGAGAAATAATGATATCACATTTTACCTTGTTAGCCCTGTGTAGACCGGGCTCTTGGCACCCCCCTCTTTAGACCTGGGGGTGGCAAATTTGCCCCCCCCCCACCCTAAAACCCGTTTGAGCGCATCCCTTGAGCTGAAACTTGGTGTACATAAACTGCAGGATGTAATCTTTTATTTGACATCGAAAAACATTCTTGATGACATCATAATTAGTGATGACGTCATCACTGAAGAACCTGGACCAAAAAATCAAAAATTTAAAAACTTTTTTTTTGCTCAAAATCAATTCTGAACGTTTAAATGAGACATTTTAACACTAAAAGTATCAATATGACGTGTTCTTCCGCAAAACTTGCTTAAAACCCTTAAAATTCACTCCTTTTGCCCTAGTTTTTCGCACGGGTGGTCCCGAGAAATGACCAATATCTTGGGAACCCCTGGCAGTGGAGACCTAAAGTTAGTCAGAATGAGGCTAACATAATTTTAGCAAAAATGACAGTTTCAGCACTTCAGCGTTTACCGTTCAGGAGCTGTTAAAGTTTTTCTGACGGGGGAGGGAGCAAATGCCCCCCCCCCCAATCTAAATAGGGTTAGTGGTGAAATCAAGGCATGTGCTATATTATTTGATTCTATCAAAGTAAGTAGATTAAAATTTATGTAAAGTGTGACCCCTCTGTCTAAAACTAAGCTTTTCTTATCTATGTTGATTGTGTTTTTATTGTGTTGTGTCCATGTTTCAAATGACTAGCTGTTAATCATATGTTTACGATAGAAACTGCTTTCAATGTGTCTGGAAAAATTAATGTCTTTTTTTGTTGCTTGTCTGGAAAAATATTATGTTTCGGGTTCATTGTCTGGTAAATTATTTGCTGGGAGCCTGTAACAATCCTGTAGTGAAATAAGTACCGGAAGTCATGTTTCACTGCCCTCTACCAGGGTTCTGCCAAGGATTTTGTAAGTGCTGGGCGAATTACAGTATACGATGCAGCCACCCTCCTTTAAGCTTGGGGGCAATGGGTTTCGGATGAAGGCCTAAAAGTTTTGAAACTTCGACTTTATTTCAGGCTAAAATAACATAAAAATTGAATCTGCCTAGCATCATCTCAAAGAAAGTCATTTGTCTGAAAAAGTCAGGGAAATTGAGTGCAGAGCTTGAGATCCCCTGTCTATATGTTTGAATGATTGAAAAACACTGAAGAGCTTCATGGAGTGCTGGGCGGTTGATGACGAGAGCCAGGCGGTACCGCCCAGCGCCGCCCACCGTGGGCAGAACCCTGCTCTACCACCTATTGAAATTACAGTGTGGGCTGCTAGGTTTGAAATTAGAGTAGAAACATCATTCTCCTGAAAGTGTACGACGAATGATCATTTTACCCCCTGAAATCTGAAGACGAGGAAGCTTGTGTGCATATACTGTCACATCTGTCAATATTGACTTGACTTAACCCTATACTGCATGGGATCTTGTACTTATGGCAGGGGGTTGATTCCTCTCTTCCCAATATTTCTGGATTGGCTGTAGCGACAACCACGAAACTTATGGTATCTAAGAGAGCAACATGTAATGAGCATTTTGACTTCATCATTATTACGATAGCATCATTACTGTTCAGTGGCGTCAGTGTCTAGTAATGCCAAATTTAAAAAATTAGCATGGAACTATCGAACGATCGAAAATTAGTTGTATTTGCTTTTGGTCAGGTTATGTGATCATTCCCGTACGGAAAACACGACTTTGCTTGTGTTGTGACCCTAAGTGACTAAAAATGCCCCTCATTTTCAGCCTTTTTTATGAAGTTTCAATGTCGCTGTCATTTTTCTTAACTCGGTGTAATATAAGATCAATCTTCCATGCTCCGTCAATGAAGACCTGGGTAAAGCACAGTTTGACAAGGCACGCAAGTTACTCATCGTCACGTTACCTATTGTCTATAAGGATGATGCGGGAAGAAACGAAGTCCCGACGACAACTCTTATACAGGAAGTTACGGATGTTGCCAATTGCGAACGGAATGCAGATCTTTCTCGTTCCTCTGACGGCGGTATTGCGCCCAGTTCTAGATCTTTAGAGAGCACAGTGAATGCAGTAAGTAACACCGATACTGATATGTCGTCCACTACGATATGTGTTGACACCAAATCTAATTCTGTTTCAAATGCTCCTCAGAAATTTTCCAGCGATAACGTCTCTTCGCATAAATCTGCTTATACAGAATCAAAGAACAATATCCAAACGGTTTCTTCTGGAAGTACGTTAACATCTGAACCATCCTTGGCGACTACGCCGCCGTGCTCATCAGACTCTACCAAGCTTCAAGCTAGCAGCAATGCTGATCAGCGCGCCCTGCCAGCTGAAGTGTCAGGTGCTGTTAAGCTAGACTCTGCATCTTTTCATGCAACTGTTAGTTCTTCGGTCACGTGTACAGATTCTTTGTCACTTCAAGCCAACAATGAGTCTTGCCCTGAGCGGATTATAAGCCCTATTTCACTTTCTGAAGAGTCACGCACTAGTTTGCAAGAAAAACTTGAGCTAGCTGAAAGTGAATTGAATGAACACCGAAAAGTCCATGAAAGGACTTGTGAATCTGGACTTCAGGTGTCTCATGCTTCCACCACTACCTGTGGCTATTCATCTGTTAGCAAACCTGAGTCACAGGCAGTTGATAAAAGAGATCAGGTATGTAGAAGTGTTGATTCATGTTGTTACAAATACTTATCAGGTCAACATTTTGGGGGCGCAAGTGACCTTATTTTAGTTCGGTGATGAAGATTTTTGCCTCGCTAATGATTGCGGGTTTATGTGAGTATAGTTTCACTGGACGTTTGAAAAAAGAAGTTCGAGCTAAAAGATGAAAGAGTTTTGATTTTGGCCTGAGGCCTACTGTACAGTTCATTTTTGATTACTTTGGGAGTTTATTGGCAAATTTTCCCATGTTGATGTATTTTTTATGCCCCGCAACTCGCAAAACAGAGTCAAATTCCAGTACAAGACAATTTTTCTGAAAAGCAAGAAATAGCAACTAATATTTCTCTGGTAAAGATTTTTAGAACACAATTGCACATTTGCCTCTTTAGGCTCCTCTGTTGCAATTCTAGGAAATCTAGGGATAGAATACATGCGAAAGAGTTTTTTGCCCCCACCCCCAGCATATGGATGATAGGGGGCTCGCAACACTCCATGCCATTCCAAGTTCCAATAAAGCTACCTTGCTTCACATCTCCAATTTTCAAAAAATTCAATTTGTGTTCAAATTCGGACATCACTCATAGTGTCATCCCCCCCCCCTTTCTTAAGGGGGGGATAAAGATTTGGAAAAATGGCCTTAAGGGGGGGGGGGAAATTTTCCGGTATTAAGGGGAATGGCAAAAAGGGGGGAGCCCATAAAAAGGGGGGAATGGCCA
>JAOBRC010236243.1:0-14495 GCA_027575255.1 Scolionema suvaense | reverse complement strand
GGTGCCTGTTAAGCTGATCAACTGTTGAATGAACGCTTTCTTGCATGGATCTCGTTTGCTGTGTTGAAGCTTCAGATGCTCGACAATTTTTTAGTTCTATCTCAAGGTCAATGTCACTTTCCCTAAACAATCTTTCTTGGAGCTTTTTATCACATTGTTTATCACACAATTATTAGCAGATCCTTGACGAGAGAGCTTCGCAATTCACCAAATTCACAGCCTTCACTCAATTTTTGCAGTCTTGTGTAAAAAGCATCAAATTTTTCTGCCTCAGCTTGACGAGCAGTAAAAAATGTAAATCTCAAGAAAGTTAAGTTTTTTTGCTGGTTTGGAAGTATAAATCAAATTTATGAAGTATGCAATCGTAGTACATTTTTTCTTCATCTTTAGCAAATACAAATGTTTGATAAATCTAGCTCTTTAGCACCTTTACCAATACAATGTCAGAGAATAGACGACTTTAGAAGATTACTTCTCCCAGAAGTTTCTGATGCCTGCATAAATATCTGGTAGACTAGTCATTTTTCCAATTTTTCCATACCTCTACAAGATTAGATGCAGAGTCCAAGTTTAATTCAGGAGGTGGCTTCAAACGTTCCATTTCAGAACAAGAATAATTAACTTACAGTTCAGTAGCAATACTCCACTTCTGACACTGTGTTGTAAGTACAGAGAAACAACCAGCCATGTTGGAGATCAAGTGAAGAGTGTCTCAGACAAGTTGTGCCACACCTCACATAGCTCAACTCAATACAGTTAATGATAATGATACATAAATGACAGGTGACAAAGGACATGTAACAATAGATACAGCACGGAGGTCGCGGTACAAACAGGATACACAGGGCAGGACAACAACAGCCTCGAAGCTACTTCATTTCCCTAAGCAGTGTTACCAAGAAGAAGTTTTGCCCTAAATCAGGGCCCCATCGAGCAAAAATTTTTATAAATTTTGGCTGGAAATGCATTTTCCGACGATCTGGAGAACAAAACCACCAAATTTTCACACAATTTTCAAATTTTCAAAGTGACACAGCACACCTGCTCCATCAGTGGTATCTATGGACGCCACACATAAGAATGTGACCTTGCCAGACCTAACCTTAAATCAGGGTCATGACTTCAATTTGTGAGCAGCTCATGCTGACAAAACCATACCCCAGTACCCCCCGGGTAAAAATTTCCAGTAAAAATTTGGACCGTGGCTCGTCGTTCTTAATTTGTCTTTCCAAGTTTTGGACTCAATTGTTCTAAACATCACTGGACACGGCTTGATGTGTGACCATCTCTAGTATAGAATTGTTTTCTTTATAAACGAACGATCTAGTCAATACTTCATTCTCATAAAGTACTAGCTACAAAGCTTTATCATATTGATTGTAAAATAGTGTTACTGCTCTTAACATTTATATGTCGAAGCCCAACCTTGATTTGTTCTAAAATTGTTCTTAATTTCTGTAGCAAAACTCAGGCTCATGCCTTTAAACTTGTTCTTATAAAAGAGAGTGCAGTCAGCATACCCCAGACATAGTTTAAACAACTTTCCCTACAGTTGAGTTGGACATCGTAAACTTTCTATCTTGTTTTGGGAAAAATTCGCAAGATGAACTTTCGTTCTTGAGGAAGTGATTAAATTCCTGCTGGGCTTCGTTCATGATGTTTTCCGCTATTTCATTGTCCATTTGCATTTTAGAGGTGGTTACCATTGAACAGGACGACATGGACACGTATCACTGTCTGAAGAACAGGAGTGACTGACTGATGCCGTGTGCAGCGTTTGAATTGCTTTGCATATCTTCTGGAATTCATTAGACATGCTTCAATATACCAGGCATTTTGTTTTCCGTGAACGACATGATGTGAAATTTGTTTGAAAACGTCATAGTGATGTTTGCTTTGAGTCATCAGGCACATTGCCTTCGTGTGCATCTGTCGTATTATTGCAGTCATTCACAATTTCAGAACAAATGATGACTATTCAGCATCGATACCCCGATATGTATTGCTGACGTGTCCAGAGCTATCAATTTTAAAAAAAAAGCAACCATCTTCTACAAAATAATGTTGTCATGGCGATATGTTTTTTTCGTGCAATCTACTATGGAATATGGTTAGGCAAAACTTTTAAAAGCATTCGAAATTTTTGAACCAAAGATTTTAGAGGGGCTAGACGGGTGTGTAACAGGCACGCTGGTGTCAGAAACGTCAATCGAAGTACCTCACCTCAACTAGCGAGTTGACCAAGGACGCAGAAGATAATTCGAACATCCTTGGCTAAGTTTCTGCAAAAAATTTTTGGTGAGGCAATGTTCTCACATTTATGAGTGTAGGTGAGGCAGCTGCCTCACCATGCCTCACCTTAGCTTCGGGGCTGCAGGACAAGATGGTAGACAGTGTTGTGATGAAAGACAGGACTATGTTGGTACACTACCACATAACATGAAAGCATAACATAAGATCCTCCGAAAGTCGAGGCTGTTTCCAATTTCGAGCACCCAGTCAATGTTTTCGATCTCAGAGATTCCTTGTCCTCTCTAGATATTATCGCCAGTTATCCTTAACACTGCAAACCTTGATACAAAAAGATCAAACTTCCACATGGACCCAGGAGCGTGAGAAAAGTTTCCCAAGTTTGAAACAATGTTTTATTAGTCTCCAATCGTGGCTGCTCCAATTATTGCTGTTCCATTTGTATTGTAAACTGATGCAAGTTTAAGAGGCCTCGGTGCTGTTCTTTGTCAACGAGTTGGTTCTCAGGAGCGTTTCATGGCTTATCTTTGCTGTGCTCTTACTCTGGCGGAATGCAAATACGACACCCGAGAGCTTGAATCTCTTGCTGTTGTCTTTGCTTGTGAGTGTTTTAGGCCATACTTGTTCGGTACAGAATTTCTCATTGAAACAGACCACTCCAATCTGATGTGGTTGCTTAAGGTACCAAAGACCAACAACCGTCTTGTACGTTGGACAATGAGGCTCTCTGAATTTGACTTCGAAATTCGATACAGGAAGGGTACCAACAATAAAAAATCATTGAGCTGTCTCATTTTTACTGCCCCGTCTCCTAACTCCGTCTCAGACCTACAAGACATTACATCCCTGCATGCGTGTGATCCTGTTGTTGCCACAACGTGCTCACTTGAACCTGATCAGCCCAATTTTACGATCTCTGATACTCAAGAAAATATATCTGTAGCAGAGTTGAATCAGCACCAGTCTCTAAGCGTTCCTGATCATGTCCCACCCCTTAAGGAAATTGGAAAAGAACAGCGTGACAGTCCCGCACTTGCTGAAAAAATTGACTTTCTTGAACGTGGCAAACTATCTGAATCTACACAGAAGCAGATGACACATAAATGTCGATACTATTTCATTGAAGACACTGACCTCTTCCATTCCCATGTCACCGACGAGCTCCGTCCTTTGAAGCAATCAATTGTTCCATCTGTGTTGCGAAAAAGAACTCTCACTGCTTTTCATAATTCTGTCTTAGCTACTCATGTTGGTCGCACCCGTACTTACGATTTGATTCAATCCCGATTCTTTTGGTCTGGTTTATGGCCGGACGTTAAGAATTGGGTTTGCACTTGTATTTATTGAAGAAGTTCGAAGCAAACCATAAAGTCATATTGGCTTTATGCAGCTTCGTATTTATTCTGAGCCATTTGAAACAGTTTCTGTCGATTTGGTTGGCCCAGTTCCTATGAGTAAGCAAGCTAACACTTTTATTGATCATGATCGACAACTTCACTCGCTACCCAGGATTTGTCTGATTTCGTGATTGCAGTGTACGTACTGTTGCTCGTGTGTTCTTTAAGAACATGATTTGTCGCCATGGTTCTCCTAGGCAATTGCTTAGTGATTGTGGAAAGCAGTTTCTCTCACTTTTAATGAAGGCTCTTTGCAAGTTCCTTAGCGTAAAGGATGTCAACACATCCCCTTATCACCCTCAGACAAACGGCGCTTTAGAGATTCATTGCTTTATAATTGCATCATTGAGAATTTTTCTTCACTCACTACAACATGACTGGGATGAGTATATACAAGCTATTTCATTTGCACATGGCATAACTCCCCTTTAAGGAATCGGGCACTCCCCATTCTATATGCTACATGGTCGTGATGCCCATTTTCCGAAGATGTCTCATTTGCTACGAAACCTTGCGATTATGATTCGTATGTAGCACATCTACCTCAACCTGTTGCCAAAGTTAAAATTACTCTCGTCAATGCGAAATGCGAGCTGCACAAACGGATTCTTATGATCAGTCACGTATCCCCCTTATTTTCAAAAGCTGTGATGCCGTTCTTCTGTTTACACCACCTAGTGCGCAAAGCCTTGCGACTAAACTTTGTTATCGATGGTCGGGTCCTTACACAATAGTCCGTCATATTCGGGACAAATTGTATGTTATTCGAAACCCTTCATCACATGCAGAACAGACTGTTCACGTTCACCGACTAGCACCGTATTCTGCAGATGAGCAGCCTGACCCAGATGTTGAAACAACTCCTGAAATCACTCATGGTGAATTCGATTATACCAATAGTGACAAATTTTTGGTCACAGGTATTGATACTCCTGATAAATGGTATGCAGCAGAAATCATTGACAAAGACCAGGATATCGATTCACATCTTATTCATTTTTACCACACGTACAACTCCCACCCTTCTCCTGTAGCTCGAGTCTACAAACCGTGGATCCGAAGGATAACAAAGAAGTGCGTACCTATCGCCCATCGCCACGGTTTAGCACACTTACCAACATCGTCAACAAGTCTCGAATCATCTCCAATGGGTTTCAGCTCACTCATAATTCGACCATTCCTGCAGCTGTTCTTCATCCTCCTCAGGAGACGCGTACCTAACACCTCCACATACTTAGCTTTCCATATTTTTGGCTTCTATCTACCAATGTGTATGGTAAATAACTTCTCCATGAGTTTGGCCGAAATCATCTCAGCCTGCAACTCAAGGTATGTTACTGCCTTTCGCCGTGTCTTGCATCCTCCATAATTTTGTTTTCTTTCGTTTAGTACGTCGAAGGTGGCGCAGCATCCTTTCTCTGACTACCGACAAATAAAAGTCTAACGTTTCATTCCCCTTGCCTTACTTTTTTATCCGGTTTGTTTACTTTACAGTTATTTCTGCGGTGTTGTGTTTTGTTTTTTTTGCTTGCCTCATTGGCTTATATTATATTACACTTATAGCAGGGATAGGATACTGTAGTATTGAATGTCCTGTATATATTTGCGCCCATGATAGCTAGGACTATATATTGAACTACGTTGACCATTGTATGCTTGATTTCTTGTCTGTTCTTATTATTTACAAACTATCGTTGGGTTATATATTGCGTAATATAACAATTTCGGGAAGCTGAGGACAGCTCCCTAAAGAGGGAATGCTCTGTCACAGTTCATATGGTGCTCTTGTTCCCTGTGGGTTTCCCTGTGCTCATTGGATGTCCGGGGAATAGCGTGTTCATGAAACCTCGTGCACGCTGTGTGTCTAGGCAGTCGATGAGGTGAAGACGAAGAGCGCAGAGCTGTGCCGCCAGAAGTCTTGAACACATATTTTTTAGCCCATGTGTCCATCTGGAGCGTACACTCGTGCTTACGTCTGATAGTTGTATATTGGAGACGTTGATTGAGCTCCAAGAAGATTTATACTTGTTTTGGAGAAAGTTAGCTATAGTTATTCTCGTCTGTCTTTCGCGAAGAACACAGAACCTTGGTGTTGGAGTGCCATACACTTGTTAGCTATTTCTCTACTGGCTACTGCGTTGTTGTAGTATCAACAAACCCTGTAACAACATCGTCATTCTGGAGGATGTTCAACAAATTTATGTGAATTTATCTGTACGTTTCTTAATGAACAGAAGTTTGATTATGTCAACGGGAGCCACGTAAGGCATTAAACTATAGCTTCCTGCCGGAAGCTGGTTCACTCGATTGAGTCTCGCTTCTATTACGAATTTAAACTACCAGAATCAGTAACACTGCCTGAGAAAGGAGGCATTTTGCAAGGATCTCCCAAAACACAAAATCGACAGACTTCAACAAAACTTGGAAACGTTGTTGTTACTGTTAATGAAACCAGCGACAGCTCTAGAACCAAGAAGCTTGAAGATGTGCATACGTGTTTGCTATCACACAGACGAACCAAGACTTCGTGTTCAAAAGAAGTACATTAACTTCGAAAAGTTTCAACTTGCCGAAATCTAAAAATGACCTAAAATCTACAAAATTTAGACAAGAAGGGAAATACGTCGCAAGCCCAGTTTGCACATAACCCCAAAAACATAGACTGTAGTCACATTCCTCCAGCAGAAGTCTCAAACTTCCGATGAAAATCGAAATATACTAAGGAAACCCATGTCACTGTCACGATTACGAGAAAGTCTAGTTTTAGTTTTAGGAAACGTCTTCCTTACACGGTCACACTACTGGCGTTAAATTTTAGACCAGAATATTTCGGGAGAATTTTCAGCAATTTCAGATAAAAGTTTTAGAGAGTATGTATTTAACTGATGATGAACAATAAAAAGTTATGAATTTGTGCAATTTTTGTGGTTAATACGGTTTTATATTAGTTGGTTTGCACGCTTTCAGACTTTCAATGGCGTTGTTATGTAGCCTCTTTGGCTGGTTTCTTGGTTAACTTGTTCAACATCTTACAGAGTACAGGTGGTTGATGACGGATAAAAGTTGTAATTATAGCAAAGAGTGTAGGGAACAGGCGTAAACATTTGTTGCTTTTATTAGGGCATTGCCTCCTTATATTCAGTATTCACGTTTTTTGCTCTTAAGCTGCGAAATTGTGAAATTGCTTCCAACAGAGCAGACCTACAGCTTGCCCCATACGTTCTAAAAAGAAGAGGCTTTACATGATTGTTGTCAATATGACAATAATTTATAATCATTCACGTACCAGCGAGGCAAACAGTGCCAAACCGCCGAAATTTTTGTCCGAAGTGACCTGATTTTTGTCCGAAACTGTTTCGCTGAATGTGTTTTGTCCGACAATTTAAAATGCCGAAGTTTTCGTTCTTAACGTACGTAGTGATGCCCTCAGTCACAGTATCTGGTCATATCGACTGTGCACTGGGCGTTTTGCGGTTGAAAAAGAAAGGAGCCCGCGCATTATACTTTCCTACAAAAGAATCACACACATTCTCCATCATCCAGCGCTGCAAGCAGCCTTAGAATGAATGAAAAAGCATGCAATTTGAACAGAAAAAGTAAACACGTAAATATCCTAACTACGTAACTATAATATTTTTCTCACCTTCCCAAAAAGATACATGAAATTTGAAAGTCAAAACCACGAAAGAGCAACGCTTTTAAAGGTAAGATTCGGCAGACTGATAACAGATCTTTCTGTAATTCTGCAGTAAAGTGCAGTGCATCAGATAGAACTGCAACATGATTTCCTGAAAGTTCGTGAAATTGAACATCAGATTACGAGAAAATCTTCAATTTTCCAGCACTTTTCTAATCAGACTGCACCTGATGAGGTGGAAAAACATAAACTAATTGCATGTTGTGATGGTCGAAGCAATTATTTATTTAAATGTATCTTTAATGATAAGCGAGGAAAGTAAATGTTCAGTTGTCTTATTGATATCCGCAGCACATTCTGTACTAGCTTAATGGGATCTATAGCATCTTTTCTAAGCGATGGACAACTTTTCTAGCATCAGATCGTTTCCCTAAAACTGAAGGGATCAGACGGCTTCAGTTAGCAGACTAGGCAGAATTTTCTTTCGTTAATTTCACGCTTCAAGGAAAGAACGATACGTGATTAAATCCACGGAAGATATAGCAAAGAGAGAGTAAATGATGAATTATGAAAGTGAAATTGAAATTCACAAGACACCAGTTGCTACTTCATAGAGTTAAACCGAAGAGCCAAATTTATATGGGCTATATGGGCTAGTGAATTGAGCTCGTCAGTGCAGAAACGACCAATTCAATCAAAGTTGCTTTTTTCCATAATTGACTGTTTCTACATTGATGAGCAAAATCCAACCAGCGAAAAATGTACTCGTCTGGCTTAGCTCAACAGAGTAAAAATTCGGTACGTCCACTTAAACGAGCTATGCTCGTCAATAGGTAGTCCGTCAGAACAGATAAGGAAAGCAGACGATGCACGTGAATCACATCTTCGGGTATCTATGCAGTCGTATAACGAAGAGTTATCAGCTCTATGCTCACTGTTTTTAGACAAGCTAAATTGGACGAGCTAAAATTGCTCTTCATCAAAAACTACTCCAGTTCAACTGATCTAGTGTCTCTATCTACATTGTTGGGCTAATCCTATTGGGACTGGGCTTTTTGGGACTCCTCGTTCATGGAGACGGGTGGTTTTTGCCTCACCTCCACTCCTCACTCGGTATATCCTCCTACAATCCAAGACAAAATATATTGGAACTTTTGCTTTTTCCTATCTATCCCCCTCCCCCATATCAATGTTGATTCTCCAAGCTCTGCTAACCATAACATTTGAAATGGGGGAGTGAGGGGAGACTATTGCCATGCAAACTGCTTTTCCAAGATGCTGGCGTGAAAATGATGCTTCGTTTCAATAATTTTGTCCTGGGTTGTAGACTATTCCAAATGTCATTTTAATGAATACTTCATCAACTGTGGGAGTTTTGGAGCATTCTGATGAGTCGAACATACCTTTTTCATACATACCTTTTTACGATTTTCAGTCAGGGCTATTTTCTCGCCAATAGCCTAAGACAATAGGATTCTCACAGACAATAGGTCGCCTGCACAGACATTTTTTTCAATCCAAAATAGCCTTTTCTGCGCTGTTGAGCTGCACCGACGAGCTGAATTCAGATGAGCCAAATATTTAGCTCGTCGTTTTTGCTCGATAGTATAAAAACGGACACTGGACGAGCTAAGTAGAAGGTGCGACAGGTGTGCGGCGAGTTAAGCCCTTCTAATTTAGCTCGTCGAAAGTGATGGACCAAGTCCATTTGGCTCGTCGTGATCAGATCAGACTGCAGCTGAAAAGCGCAGTTACATTGAGCTCATCTGGTCTCCGTTTCTACACTGACGAGCTAGATAGTGACGAGCAATCCATATGTCCCTCGTCTATTTAGCTCGTCTTCCGTATCTACACTGTCGAGCTAAGGCAGACGAACCAAATATTTAGCTCGTCGGACTTAGCTCGTCAGTGTAGAAATGGCTAATGTTGCTTATAAATTCTATGAAAACTCACAAAGGTGCTTAGCAGCGATGAGCAATTCCGCGCCCCGCCCCCTCCAACTCCAAATAAGGTCAAAGGACAACAGACATCTCTCTGCCTTACAAATATACTGTTGATCATGGAAAGGGTCCTCAACAATACAGTGAATCTATATCCAGGTTGTGACGGAGCAACAAACGATTTGAATGAAATAGACAATACCTACTCCCAATCTTTGTTTTTTTAGAGGTAAAAAAAACCATTATAGAATAAAAAGCATTTCTAGCGCACTGTAACGAATCGCCCTTAGCGTCACTATTTGGCAAAAAGGGAGCGTTTCAAGAAACTTAAGTACTATTTCGAAGCAGCGAAATGTTAATTGCTTTTGCCTCTGCAATAGACAATACGGTTCACCAACGATCTTAAAAAACGATCGATTTATCTCTATCAGTCTAGCAGATCTGCCATTCGTGAGTTGCTAGAAAAGCTAATTTTAAGTTCAGTCGATCCAATAATGAGACCATGGAAAGGTTGGTTTTAATTGATGCATGTGTAGAGAATGACCTCCTAAGTGATACGCCACTGGATGTGTGCATCACGATGACATGCCTGTGAACTGCCAAAAATTACGAAAACAGCCAACAACTGCAATATTTTACCTGACGTTTCAGTTTTGGTTCCACTTACTATTCAACAAACGTTCCTTGATTTGGAGCTGAAGTTGGTGTTAGCACGATCTATGACCGATAAGCAGACAGAATGAGTAGCATTGCGATGATGTTCATTTCTTATTTAATGCCTTTTTGATATAAGAGTTCTTATCGGTTTGCTTTCCTTCATTCACTCTTTATACGTGCAAATGGTGAGTAGTCTCTGCAAAGGTCAAACATCACAGTTTCTATGCCCAACAACTCACTGTAGTCCCATCATGATAAGGAAAAGTGAGAATTGACTATTTCGGTCAAGGATAATGCTTCAAACGGTATTTTGCAGCAAAACCGGCACTGCTGGCCAGATTGAGTCGACCAGGAACGTTTCATCACCACTGGCCGGGTTTTTGTTAACCCTTAGACGACGGATAACGTAGATATACGTTTTTTCACCGTGCTCACTTCAAATGCCTATAACTTGGCAACCGTTGCAGCTAGGCTCCTACAACCCAATACCTTTTTTAAAGTACACTCAATTTCCTTTCTCATGGTCCAAAGCCGATGTCTCTAGCTTCATTATTTCAGAAGTTATTGCAGTTGCATGATTGGCAAAATGGCTGGATTTTTCCAGGTCTGAAAGAATAATTAGCACAAGCTAAGGGTTAAGGCAAATGCTAATCTTTGGATAGTCAGTTTCAGTTGTTTGTATTATCGACATGCATATTTTTAAGCAGAGTTTACAGATTGGGTGAGCACAGGTAAGGTATCCACGTAATGCATCTAATCACCTAAATATCCGTTTGCACAAAATGATTAGTTAACTGCTGGACATTAAATTGGGCTCTGAATCAAAGACCCTCTACGATCATCCAAATGGTTAGACTCTTGTACGAAGGCTAGTAGGTTCTAACCAAGGGTTTCTAAGCACACTGGGCATCTCACACCACAAGCAATACTGCACGCACCATTTGTGGTTATCATCGTGAGCTTAGTTGAAATTTTCCGTGCAAGATGCTGGCGCGCCACTGCTGCGAATGTTTAATTTTCGAGTGGTCGCTAGGGTACTTGATTTGGAGATATCTAAATTTGTAAATTCCCGGGAAATGACTTCTGTATGCTTAGTATGGAATAAACCATCAGCTACATAAATAGCAAGGCTCTCGAATGGTGTGATTATCTAACGACAATCATGAACGAGACAGTAACAGGGAAGAACAGGGGAAACTACATTTAATAGCGATGAATGGACGAACGTTGGACCAATTTGAGCAGCCGAAACTGATACTTCTGTAGGTATGTATGTGATCTTTATCCATTATATTCTACTATTCGTTTTCCCCAGTTCGCGCTTGCTTTTTCACTTCGGCGTGTTACTTCTGCATCATTTTGTTTCTGTAAAGCCACAATCTGGTGCAAAATATATTTAGAATTGCGCTAAATATGGGGTTTGCCTGTTCCCGTCAATTATAGGACTAATGGTATTATCAGGCCGTGGAGAAAACTCAATCTTTCACAGGTTAACGACTCGGTTTGACGACTCGGACTTTTAGGATTCTGATCGACTTTGAAAACGAGAAGGGAGAGATGGCCCCCTTTTCATGAACACGCCCACTTTTTTGAGATTTTTCCAATTATGGCTATTTACAGCTGTCTGGCACGACTTGGGAGCACGTTCAGGCAATGAAATCGAGCTAGTTTGATAGTCTGTAGGTTGCTGCAGCCCTAAAGTCGGTTGGTCACGTCGATTTTTTGGTGTTTTCAGAATTATGATCAGATATTGGCTATGCATAGCTTTGAAAATAGGCTGAAAAATGATGAAATTCTAAACAATTTTGCACCTGATTGCACGAGGTCATGAATAAAGCTGGTTATTTCTACAGTAAACTCTCTAATTAGAGGACACTCTAAGGCGGGCACCTCTGATTAGAGGACAAATTGATTTCCCCCGATCGTTTTCTGGTCAGAACCTTATAAAAAACTTTCTAAAAGGCGGGCACTTCCATTTAGTGGAAACTGACCTCAATCCCTGATGGTGTCCGCTAATTAGAGAGTTGACTGTATCATCATTTAGAAAGACAATAGTTGTTTCTACACTGATGAGCTAAATCCGACGAGCTCAGTATTTGGCTCTTCTGCCTTAGCTCGACAGTGTAGACACGGAGTGCGAGCTAAACAGACGAGCCACGTATGGGTTGCTCGTCCCTATCTACAATGGCGGACAAAATATTTCGCACAAACTTACCTCAGACCTACATCCACTCATTTGTCCTCTTGCACCCCAGTCCCGTTGCCCCCTTCACGCACCTTCATCCCCTTCATTTGTCCTCTTGCACCCCAGTCCCGTTGCCCCCTTCACGCCAATTCAGTGTTGCATTAGTGCCGATGATCAACAGCCTCACTGCTGATCTCAGATGCAACACTGCTACAGGGGTGTGGGGGACTGGCATGGGCGTGGCCGGGGGCAGCAAGGAGGGGAAAAGGTATGAGGTAATCGTTGTACAGTATGAGGTAATCATTATACCGAGAAAGAGGGTGCTTCTTCCTCGTCATTGGTATGGGTAGTGTACATGCCAGTGCTATGAACCATCCCAGACACAGTTGTGCGAATATATTTTGTCCGACATTGTAGCTCGTCAGTGTAGAAACGGAGACCAGACGAGCTAAACGTAACCGTACTTTTCGGCCTCAATCTGATCTTATCATGACCAGCCAAATGGACTTGGTCCATCACTTTCGACAAGCTAAACTCGCTGCACACCTGTCGCACCTTCTACTTAGCTCGTCCAGTGTCCGTTTCTACACTGTCGAGCTAAAATGACGAGCTAAATATTTGGCTCGTCGGTGTAGCTCGACAGTGTAGAAACGGCTGTTATTGTTTTTTATTTTTGCCAGCCTCACTGGTCATTAGTTTGGTTGCTAATAGGGTCTCCTATTTTCCACTTTATAGGTATTGTTTTGCGCCAAATCAGATTCTTGCAATGAAGCTCAAAAACGATTTAGCAAATTTAATGGCTTCACTCCCGAATGGTAAATAAACATCCTAAAGTGCCTTGGATTTCATCGCAACGAAGCATTTTACGACAATTGTTTTTCATAACCTGCGGTCCAACTGTCGTCATTGTGCTTCACTATTATTGATAGCTGTTTGATTGATTTCAAACGTTGCATTGCCAAATTGCAGATCAAAAATGCAAACAACTGAACTGAGGTACTTCAAGGAAAACAATCGCATAATTTTTAATGTTCCGATTCCATGTCGTAACTTCTAACTCAAGCATCTGCGCAAGTTTAATTGCCACAAATTAAATGACGAATAGACGAAATAATATCTGTTTGTCGGTGTTCCTCTTTGATATAGTATATATTTGTACGAAGAACGTCAAAACGCGATTGCTGTTTAGTAGTACAAATAAGTTAAGTTCCTTCTTCAATTTGAAAATCCCGAAAGAACTGCTATAGTCACTTGGTGCGTGCAGATTTATGTGTGCAAACTGTAATACAGTCAAACCTACGGCCACTTTACCACCAAGGTCAGGTGTCCGTTACTGGGAGGTGGCCGCTATTCAGAAGTCTACTAAAAAAGGTCTTTAAACTCGATTTATTTCCAATCCCTGCTGCGAAATTGAGTTAGAAACTTTTGATTGCGTTACAAAAATTGAATACACGTCATGAGGATATGTCTTGAAAGTATAGGAACCATTTTTGTTTAACGTAATATCATTTTGGGGGGACAACATGTATTTTTTGCAAATGCATCAAGTGCTTTAGACCAAGGATGTAGAAAGACGAAAACCAGAAGTCATATTTGAGCGACCACCGTTGGAGGGCAATTTCCTTTACTTTTTTCATTTGGGATGGCGCTAGGTGACCGCTAAATGGGATTGGAAGGTTGCTGTATTTCGGAGGTTACTTACGGAAGTATTTGGGACTGAAAGTTAGTGGCAGTTATCGGGTGGTGGCCGCTATTACAGGCTCGACAGTATTTGTTACATTTGGGAGACTGCTTAATGATAGCTGTTGACATTGGATAGATTGCACTTGGCGCATTTTATTTTGTCCAGGATTGTGACGATCTAGCCTAAGCTCAACCTCTTCTCTCTGCCATCTGCAATTCGTTCCTCAGTGAAGATTAGGTCGTAGCGTGGAACTATTAAAGCCCGATATAAATGTGGAGCTCGAACGGAGACCTTTGAGCCACTGGGCTACTAGCTATCCAACTTAGAACTAGAGAAGGGATTTTTCAACCAGAAAATGACTGTTTTGTTTCTACAGTTTGTAGTTAATTAACCCTATCTGGCACAGGCTTTTTTGAGCTTCAAAAACGTGGGGGGAGGGGCCTTTTGGCACCTCATCCTAATTTCTGTTCTAGAGGAGATTTAAAGCTAGTTCCCTCAACCCTAAAAGACTTCACAAAAGTAGGTAGAATTGGTTCTCGCCCCAGGCTCCTTGAGATATGACGTCATACGTAACCGCGTGTAAAATAGCTCATGTTTTGCCCGACTTTGCCCAAAAATCACATTTTTGCCGATAAAAACCCAAAACCTGCTTCACATTTGATGAAAATTGTTTTAATTAGTTGGTTTACCGTTTTACATTGTATTTCCAGCATTAAAACAATATTTCACTTGAAAAATTTGGATT
>JAOBRC010236132.1:0-14497 GCA_027575255.1 Scolionema suvaense | reverse complement strand
ATCTGTTAGTCTGATCAATCATTACGTATCTGTTAGTCTGATCAATCATTACGTATCTGTTAGTCTGATCAATCATAAGGTATCTGTTAGTCTGATCAATGCATGGCTAGGAACCTCGGGAAAGATATGATGCCTTGTTTATGAAATGATAGTGATAGACCTATAAATTGTAATACTGCACTTGTATTGCACTACAGTGAAAGAACTAGTTTTCTTCAATATATTCACATTTACTATCAGACACCTTTCCGATACTGCCCCCTATAAGAAATAGAACGCTGGGGTATAGTGTTAATATGGCTAAAATAGCAAATTCCGTCTGGCTGCTTTTATAACAAAGTACATTCCATTCAGTAGAGCCGATAGAGAAGTACATTTTCACAGATTATTCATATCAAAAATGACAAATAAATGTTTTTTTTTACACAGATCCCAAATCAAATTCGTTAGTAACCCTAAGCTTGACTTCTTGCAGACGTACAGAAGATGCAACTTACCATTTAATGCCAAATTTGATATACATGCTGCTACATTGCTCTGCACAATAGTTGATTCATCAGAAAAAAGCTTAGCGAGCAGATCCATCACATTCTTCTCCATGACAGCTTGACAGTTGCTAGCATTGCTCGTCATCAGATTAGCAAGTGCTAAGCTTGCAGCTTCTCTTGCTTCATGTTTTTCGTTTTTTAACAGGTTAAGCAGAAGAGGAATCGCCTCTATGATAAAAAGAAATAGCAAAACTTGGTCTAATAGTGACTAATAGTTGTAGGTAAAACATAATGCACAGTTAATCACTAAGCTGAAAAAAAATCAACTTTCGTGGTCTCCAGAAGGAGGCAAACAGTAAAGACCAAGCAGAACGTTCTATGAAAATTGATCATGAAATACCTCAAAATTGCATTTCAGATTACCAACTCACCACATCCATGCACTAAGTCAACACAAGAAATCCTGATCTTTAGCTTCTGGCAATGCAACGTAGGTTAATATAAATATAGTTCTTAACGACGACAATGAGAAAAATCCATAAAATGAACACAAAAAGGTCCAGTGCGTCTTGGCTGAGTATCTAAACAATGACATGCTTGATACCAGCACTTCAGCGAAAATGTTGAAATGCTGTGATAGCAATATTTATTGCAGTACCTTCGATAGAGCCAATCAGTGTGTCTTAGTGGAGTTACACAATAAAGAACATGAATCACATTTCTATATTCAGCTTCCAATCCAACTAAGCATGAATTCCATGCATACTTCAGTTCTATTGAAGTTTCAGAGAGGATAATCAAACAAAAAGAGTTAATGGAAGAAGGCACTAACTCAAAACATAGTTCCAAATTTTGCTTTCCTTGACAATTCACTGTTCTATCAATCAACTATTTCTCAGGACCATTTGCGTATCCATTCTCTGCAACACTAATAACATGATTCCAAGGGCTTACATGCACAAGAAATTTAAGCAGTGAGCAAAGAGGTGCACCCTAAGTGCAAACAATATAATACAATTTTAGAGACAGCTTCAACCAAGTAATTTTCTCACCATACAATGTACCTCAGAGAGAAAATGAATGGATATCGAGAAAATATTTGCACTACCCATAAAAATAAAATAACTGCAGCAAAAGAAATCAGAAAATGATTGAAAAGAAAAAGACGAAAAAACATACTAGAACAAGCATTTAAAAATTAATACTAGTCACATACCTAATTTGCCAATTTTGTGGCTGCAAGTAAGGTTTTCAGCAAGAACTCCGAGAGCCTTGGCTGCAGCACATGATACATCAATGTCCTGGCAAAAGAAGTAATACTAAAGGGCTTATCCATATAATGGAGCATAAAAACTGGCTACTATCTATCCACCATGACATAAATCAATGGCCGAAACACAATCGGCACCACAACAGATCTCCGACCCAATAATCTCAAACAATTGCTGTGATGTGTGCACATATTGCCTTGTCATTCTGGACGTCTAAATAGTCCCAAACCAATTAACATCCACTTTTGGGCCTTACTTGGCCACGTGACATGACAGAAATGCTAACAATACAGCGATCACACGGTGTATTGTTTTACGATCAAAACAAATTTCAGCAGGAAAGATTGGCAACCTCATAAGGTTCCAGGTCTCCACAATCTCCCCCTATACCAACCGGGAACCAAGGCGGTATAAAAACAACATACGTCTGGCAATAACATGAGCTATGATCAGTCTTCGCCACACCTGAAAGCAAAAACACAATATACCTGATGCCTTTTTTAAAGATTCTGTGCAAGAATCAATGAAAGTAACATACAATACTTTGAAACAACTATATCCTCCGTCTACAACTTCCACAAGGACTTGCATGAAGGATGCAAGACGGAAAACAGACTCACATTGCTGGATAATAAATGGACCAGAGTCTTCTCAGTATCTTGTTCACTGAAGATCCTACGATTCTCATCTACATGGAAGAACGCACAAAATAAACAATTTCAATGACAAGCTTTAAATGTATGGCACAAACGATCAGATAAAGCACTAGCCATTGCAAAAACAAATGAACCAGCATAGTGCGAACTCCCCTTTCTTGATGGGAGAGGGAAAACAAAAAGACAGGCTAAGGATTTATTAAGGGGAGGGGGATGAAACCTGTCTGCACATTATAACTATTGCATCCACATTTATTTCTAACTAGATTACTATTTTATCATTTACTATTTTACATGGTCATGCAATATATCCTTCAAAAAAACTTATCATACTTTGCAGCAGAACATGACAGGAACAGAATGCAGCCTCAGAATTAGTGCAATCCTTCAAATTTCAATTACGGATCAATGTGTTAAACTGAACAAAAATAAAGACGAAATGTCGCAGATAGCCTATAAACACCAAACTGTTGATTACAACTATTGTTCGTAATACCCCTATCAAGCCTGAACCGATGGATGGATTTCGATGAAACTTTGTAACTTTTATACCATTTACTAAGAAATCAAACTCAGTAAAAGAAAAAACTGCTCCAAGTCATCTCCGGCATTTTGAAGACAATGTGACGAATTTTTGAAAATCGAAAATTTCAAAATTTCATTTTTGTGTTTGCTTTTGTGTTTGCCATTCCATTTATGCACTCAGCAGGCAAGTGTGGCATGCTGATGAAGCCTAATCAGGCCAAAACGCGTCCAGATCTTCTGCTCAGCCCTTTCAATGATCGTTTTGTGAGAAAGGAGCATGAGCTAGTAGGCAAGCATACATCGCATTTTTATGTATGCATGTTTTTATTTTGTTTGGTTATTTTCGTCTGCATAATCTTCATAATAATCTAATATAGCTTCCCTAGGCAATTCTGCTGAGCAAGCATTAATTTTCGGCATGCTACAGATGAAAATAAAATAAAGTACATAAATCTTCATCACTTTTACAGTAAGAAAGTGCATTTCTTCTTCTTCTGGCTTGGTTCCAGACCCTCTATGAGGCACATGAGAGTAAAACCAAACTGAAACTGAGAACAATCCAATGCATACAAGTTGTTTTTACACTGAATAAAGTATTCTGAAAACTTTAAGAAAATTCTGTAGCGCGAGTGCTCTAGAAAATTAAGTTTAAAAAAGTAAAAAAGTACAGTCATTTTTGACAATTGATAAAGACGCAAATTTGAAGGTAGGGCACACTTGTTAACTTTTTTTATTTTTTTGAGAACACTTCCCCCCCCCCCCATACCCCTTATTAATTTCTTGCATCATTTAGAGTTCATCAAGTTCTTAGAATTGACATATTCCTTGCGTTTGGACGCTTAATTTCATGAAAAAAGTGTTCATAACTGTGCAGCATATCTTGATAGTTCCTTAGCGCTGACCATGTTTTCGGACACCAAAACTTCTTTCTAAGGATTTTTGAGATTTTCAATATTTCCCGACCCCCACCCGCTTACTAAGACCCCCGCTTATTTATTTTTTGTAAAATTTCCGACCCCCCCTCTCCCTACTATTAGGTACCATAGAGTGCAAAAGACTACACACAAAAGGAATTCCTGAGGAATGACCAGCCAATATCCCCCCGAAACGATAGGGCTCTGGAATGGCTCAGTGATAGCACGGCCACCTTGTGCACACAAGGTCAAGGGTTCGAATCCCACCGGCTGCTACTGGTATGCGCGAAATCCTTAAAGGCTAAGACGGGTAGGGGCTCAGTAAAACCTAGCACTGAGTGGTAGTGAAGGGATGAGCAGAGAACGAATCTACAATTCGAGAAGAAGTTCACTTCGTCAACTGAATTCAACAATGTCCATCTACCAAAAAATCTGTTGTGACAACACTTTTGATGATTGCATAACATGTACATTGCCAGACTTCAGATAGTGTGAAAGTTATATATTTTCACAAAATTGCAGTTTTTTCTATCCAGATACTAAGAAAATAAAGACCAAACAAGGACTAAAATAGCCACAGTAGATGATCAGTATAATGTCTATATTGATTTGTAAAATTTCATAATTTTGACTCAGATCTAAGGAAAAAATTCAAGAAGAGCTGCCAAATTACGCATCATAATTGTCAAATTTATCTAAAAAAAATGTGGTTAAGTAAGGCAGCGAGGGTCTGGAAATCAGCCTCAAAAGTTACACCGTCTTGTTTTCTATAAGTGTCTGAACCAGAAAAACGAAATAATAGGCTCAAAAACAGCCTGATCCGTGCACCCACATCAAGAAAGCCATGCGCAAGTGTGAAGGTTTCTTCTATGACTGTTGAGTGACTCAATGATGCTCGAGGAAGGCTATAAAAGGCTATAAAGAAAATCCTTTTCCTCGGGACTGTTGCTCTCTAGCTTAACCCCAAAAATTATAAAAAAAGGGACAGGATCTGATAGAATCAATGAAATTTAAAGTTTTAAGATTACTTGCGCAAAGTAGCAGTCATGACACTGGGACTCTTAATCTTAATAAAGTATTTTGGCCATAGACACCACTAAATGATAGATAACTTCATCTTGATTCCAAATTATCAAATTTAGTTATTGGCCCTGAAATTCAAATCCTGGTCACCCTTACAATTTCAAGTTGCCGAAAAATATCACGAGAAGATTGAGTTATAAAAGCATGCAACCTATGTCATGACTGCTCTCATGTTCCATAGCAGAAATTGTGCTTAAATCATTAAACATTTATTTAACTTCTATTTTCAGAGGCTCATCGGGTACTGTCCCTCTAAAGGCTTTTCCACTCAAGGAGCCAGATAAAAACTAATAAGAATACCTGATTTAGCAGCAGCAACTACAACGTGGGCCTGAAACATAAAAAAAAAACATCAACAGTATATAATAGCAAGTGAAAAACATTTCTATGACCCAGCAAAGTCAGCAGGACAGGACGAGAAAGTGAAAGAATTTGGTCAGAACCATCATTGTGAACATGCTATTGATGTACATTGCTGTATAAATCGGATCAGTTTACGTTCTCCAGCAAAGCAGCTGACAATAAAAATCATCCACACAAACACTTCAAAAAGGAATAAATGCTAAGCTATCAGTTCATGCAGTGCTTTCATAAACTGATAATAGAAAGGTCTCAACAGGAGTTCAAGCCAGATGTCACGATATTTGGCCTCCTCTACACAGCATCTGCTACCCAATGCAAAGAGGGACACGGGGGAGGGGGGAGGGAGGAGAATGCCACGAAGCAAGCAGGATATGAACAATCACCTTATAAAGCAGGAAAAGAAACTAATGTATGCCTGTATGCTCACTACACAGCCAAACTAGAATCGTTATACAAAACTGGCAACAATCAACGTAGCTGACAATTTTTATCAGGGTATTGTTCTGCTGCAATTAAATGCTTTGAATTTAATAGTGAACAGAAATCATTAAAGAATACACACTTTAAGGCATCCAATCCCGTATGTGACGGAGCCACAAGCTACCATAACAAAATGGATCCTTTGAGAAGATGGGACGTTCAGTAGTACTGAGCAAACTTAAAGTTGGTCCACACTGGGAAGTTCAGTTGTACTGAGCAAACTTAAAGTTGGTCCACACTGGGAAGTTCAGTTGTACTGAGCAAACTTAAAGTTGGTCCACACTGGGAAGTTCAGTAGTACTGAGCAAACTTTAAGTTGGTCCACACTGGGGTTTCAGTGCATTCGGTAAACACTAGTGGGGATATGGTAAAACTCTTGATAATTGCACGCATATGCGATTTAAGGTATGTTAACGATCAGGCACATTTAGTGCAAAGATCTACAAATTTTGATATGCACCTTCAACTGTACCTAAATCATATCCCGCATTCAAGGCTTTTCAGGAAAGACCCACATTGATTGCACTGATATGCCAAGTTGAATGAGGATGGTAACCAGAGGGGCCGCATGAAGTTGAAACCAGTGGGGACCAACACAAAGATGACAGAGTGGATGGATGCACTCTTCCAGCACAAGACAAAATACTGTCAGAAATGCAACGAAAAATTCTTACTGCATGCATTTGAACATCTGGATTTGATGCTTCAGCAATAAATGCCAACAACTTTTGAAACACTCCCGTGGATTGGACATTCTGGAACAAAAAAATGTCAGTAAATTTGTAGACAATGCATGATACAGGTCCAACACGTACACTGGACAGAGCAGCTTTTTTACAACATATCAGCTTCAAATATAAGCGAATGGAACATACACCTGACAATAAAGCATGTTTCATAAACATTCATGCAAGATTACAGTTGCCAATGGCACACACAGTGCACACAAAAACAGGTGGCATTATCGACTAATAGTAGAAACTAAGAAACTATTGAAAATACTTCGTACAGCTCCAGGGGAATAATCTGACATGATCATTTCTATCCTGGTGCCAGTTCTAACACAGCAAGGCTGTTAATTTGAGGTGTGCAATAGCAGACATACTCCTCCCCTTCTAACTTGATTTTTGGATGCCTTCGATTACAGCACATCCAAGCCACGTTGTGGCTTTCATTATTACCTTTAAACACAGCATTCCTTAAGGATACTGCAACCCATTGTCATAACGGTTGATGATCTTTAGTCAAATGTTACAGGTATTCTGAAGGCTTTTCAAAGCTTTTATTGATGACACTCATACTAATCCGGTTAGGTGGCAACCTTTTGAAAAAGTGCGCTCTAAGAAACTACCTGCTGCGAAGCTGTAAACAAAAATGAGAAAAAACAGAAGTTTCAGAGTTTTAGAAGCCATCCACTCAGTTTGTTTCTAATGTATACAAATTATGAATGAATAAAAAGATCTTAACTGATTGCACAGAACCGTGTCAGCATTCTTGTCGTTTTTGATTAGGTCGAAAGTTATGAACGATTGGAGTTGAAATCTCGTGATTTCATAACAAAATTTCCAAAATTTTTCCAATTCAAGCTATAACTTCTAACTGGAAAAAAATCACCAAAAATGCCGACACTGTTTTGGAGATACAACACACATGTTTCACCTAAAGTTGATTTGGTGAAAATAGATTTAGCATAGAAGGACTTCGAGCTCTGTAAAGGGCTATGACCAAGATTTCAAATATTCCTTTTGTTTACCGGCAGCAGGAAGCAATTTATCTCAGAAACAGCCAGATACGAAGATAGTGCCCTCTATCGATGCATTGATCATCATCAGACTTCTTGGAAACTTTGTTGAATCAAATTACACACTCTTGAACGGAGCACTATTGGAGCCTTAAGCACACTTTCAAAAGTATTCATTGGCAGGCTTGCATGGGGAATGTGGCTATTTTGCATAAGACCACTAAATTAAAATTCTATTGCATTCCATTCAATAAGATGGCCACATGATCCACCAGCAGAAATTAATAATGTTTATGCATCTATTAGGCATATCATCACAGAGCAATCTCTCTATCTCCTGTCAATGTCGAAACAAAGTTCTTGTACGTTAGACATTTAGCATGCATTCTTAATAGATCCCTTTATCTCGACCAGAAAGGTTGGTCCCTTGGCAAATGTCTCCCTATCTCCAACTTGTGCGGAAAACTGTGGCAAATTACAAGGAAATGTTGTAGATCATGAAGCATCCTCCTTCCTTTTACTTCTGGAATGCCCTGAAAATTTCATGCAAATATAAAAAGATTTGACTGAAACTGCTGTGTGAGGTTTCAGAATGTAAATCCATTATAAAGTATGTACATTGTATTTTAAAGGGATCCTCTGGCAAAAATATAAATTGAAGTCAAATAGCTTACCTTCACAGGAGCAACACGAAAACATTCTCATTTCCATATTCTTATTGCGCTACATCCATAAAATCAAAGTTTTAGTAATCAAGCTTCCCTGAGCTCCCCTTTCATCGGGAAGGAAGCTTCGCAAAGTCTTAACATCAGTGTGGGAGTGAATCAAAATGGCTGCCACGGGAAAATGGCAGGTTTAGCTGCACTGATCCGCATAATATAAAACTTGCTCGTGTACTAGTTCAGTCACCGTTGAGAAGACTTTAAATCATCCTACTCGGGACGCCATTGTTAAAGAAGAAATCTTGTGTTGGCAGAATACCATTTAAAATACGTTGGCAAGCTGGTTGACGTGGGTTTATGCTGGCAGAATGTCGGCAATCTGCTAGAGCAGTGGTTGACTTTCTATAATCTTCCACAGATTCCTTGATTTCTATCGCCGTCTGTTTTGTTCAACTTCCGCTCTGCATCTTTACTTCCACTCTTCAAAACTGCTGCGCACAGTAAACACACGCACTCCATTGATTTTCACCAGTCAAGTTGGGGATTCCCGCCTCATCTAATTTTGTATAGTGCCCGTTCCTGCTTGAACATGCACTATATCTCGTAAATCATATCTCACATGAGAGGGGCGCGCTGATTTGCGGAAGTATGTAAACAAACATAACCTTTTCTAAGATGCTGAAGACGTTCTTTTGGTGTGCAGGTGATTTTTAAGGCAATATGTTAACGAGTGAAGAGGTCTAGACATTTTTTTATAAGAAACCCGTCTATAAGAAAGTGACCAGTAAAGTCTCTCAAAATTTAAGAAACTTTCACTACTAAACAAAAAGGGGAGACAAAAAGTTAAGAAACTCCTCAAGTAAGTTTTTTCTCAGCAAAGTCAAGCATACTGAGTTTTTTTTGAAATATGAACACGTTAATCACGTACGAATTACTATTTTCGGAATGTTTCTATATTTTTTGTGGAATTTATGTTTACAGTTCAAAGGTAGATAGATTTTGCAGGAATAAATTATCGCAGTTAAGCCTCTTCGGAAGTAAAAAGGGAAATAATTTTCGCAGATTTGCCTACAAAAACCGCCAAATTTTCTTCTCGCGAAAAGTTCTCCCCTTAAGGTAATATTTTTAACTCAAAGACTCGCTATCCTCTTCAGCGGTTTTCTGCGCACTGTTGCTCTCTTCATGGCAACATCTGCACTCGCGCTCTGTTGGCATACATTCGCAGAGCCCACATAAACACCAACCAGAGGAATGTTGCCCTAGCCTTCTTTCCATTTTCTCTTGTGTTGGTGCTATATGATCAGATAGTTCTTCAGATATTGATTGAGGCTGACTTTGTAAACAAGGCTCCAACAAGTAAGGTTGAATGCCGTCACTTCTGTCCATTTTCGCTAGTTATTACTAGGTACCTGCACCTGTCTTGTGTGACTGTTTTGAAACCAAGCGAATTGTCTTTACGGCGCACGTGTCAAGCTCACGATTCCCCTAGTTACGCAATATTAAGCAGACGTTCTAATGTTTGTTTGGAGTTCGGATAGCAATCAAGAGAAAAATTGCCTTGTTGAAAACAACAACATGGCTTCTCATTGGCTGCCACTGGGAATTACCATTGAACCATGTGCATTTCATCAACAATGATAATGGCTAGATTGACCTGAACGTAGACGAAGAAGTTCGTTTGAAGCGATGTTGTGATGGGCTACTGTACTAGATTTTCGAGGAGTGACTAAGGCTTTTTGAGCTATAGTGATCATCGATTCCTGAGACAGGCAAGAGGCATGTTATCTACTCCCATACTGACGTAAGTGCATTAATTAGCATACGTAATTTGCACCGCCAGTCCCAATTTGCATTTGCGAATTGTTCAGGATATTGTTCGTAAACTTATTTTTGTCAATGTTTTTTCGTATATTAGAAAAAACAGAAAGAAGTCTCCATCCCCATTTTTTTAGTATTTATCAGACAACTTAACATGATTTTTTGCATGGAATCAGTGTGACTGATATAGCTAAAGAGAGCGCTAAACACGATACGCTTTTTTTATAAGCAACATTTTTCTCGACTTCAGTTTCGGTGCTGCTTAGCATTTTTTGTGGCTCAGCCTAGGGTGTTGCTTAGGCGTTGCTTATTTTCACATGTCCGCCGTCTATGTCCAATTTCGAATCATTTCATTATGAAACTTGGCGATACTTGCTTATATTTTACAGATTTTCAGCCCAGTGGTGCTTCGACCTATAAAGGCGTTGCTCATAAAAGAAAGCATTTATTATGTGCAACAATTCTGAGTTGTTGAATGCGAAAAGTTAATACCTAACACACCACGCAAACAAATGCCCAGTTCCAAACTATGGTCAGGGACAACTTTTCACCTTTTAATGACTGCTTAGGACATTTAATCTGTGTAATACGGTATGGCAATACCGTTGCTGCAATTTGTAAGTGGCAATTTGGGTGAATGAAAACACAACATAAAACAGGAGCCAAAGGAAAATTCATAGCAGGAAAGCTCTTACTACTGTATAACATAAAATGGCCTTAGCAGCGTACTGGCCAGCCTTGAAGATAACTGGAGCATGAGAGAAGGAAAATCGCAAAAGAAAAGTGAAAATAAAAATCAGACTAAGGATAGAAACCTAGACCAACGAATTGTAAACAGAAAGGACAGATTATATTTCTTTTTAAAAAATTAATACATGCAAATAAAACCTGACAAACAAGCATGATAAAATGAAGCTTTGTAAACAAACTCAAGACGGGACAAGAGAAAAGGTTTGATATTTAAGAGGATGTCATGGATGTATCGCTTTTTCCAGCATCACTGGATCTAAAACATCAGAATTCCAGACAATAATTATATAGATCACAAGATCTCAAACTTATGCATCTCACATTCGCTTTTTTGGTTCTCTACTCTTACACCAAAACCATTTACATCCGGAATTATAAAATATTGAACTCAGAAATCCGGAATTCCGGATTAATCCAGGGGTCTGGCATGTCTGCCTGTTGCCAGTGAAAGCTCAGCCAACGAAACAGCCAAGCAGAACATCAAAATGGAGCCACTTGCGTTAGAGACAGGTCTTTATGCTAAATGTTGATTCTTGTTTTAATATATCTTCAGTCTACCTTGGTTCTTTTTGAAGAAAAAAGAATTGGCTTGAAAAAGTAGTAAAGTACATAACGGATCATATCTATTAGAATTGTGCCAAGGTACACTACAAGTCATTCCAGATGACAGGGGACATTTACTTCCCGAACACCAGATATCTCAGGTTAAGTGGTTTTCTTTTGATGCAAACTTGACCACTTTGCAAAGCTGTTTGGGCCATTCTAACCACATGGGCTGCGCACAGAGCTAAAATTAATGGCGTACAATTAACACTTGTATCAGCAGGATAATGACTATGTCTTCAACAAAACGTTGTTTTTATAAAAAGTTGGTACCACAACGTCGTTTTCAGACTTTTTCTGAGTGTTCTTTCTAAACATTGTCATTTAGCATCGTGGCATTTTTCAAGTGGTTGGTTACCACTCTGGGGATTCTAGAGGTTGGCAATTACTCTGAGCTTCAACCACAAGATATCTCGGGCTTGGGGCTACTTGTATCTATGTCCTATGTGAATCTACTAACATTCTCATTGAATTTGAGTATTGTACTATGTGTGCTGCTCCAGCGCTGAACATCGATGGAAAATCTTCTGAATCATGCACCATCATACCTGCACTGAGTCTGCTATAAATTTCCAAAGGTTTTCAATGAAAATGTTGATTTTTATAAATTATCCTGGATGTGATGGTTACATTATGGACATTAGCCAGTTTTATGCAGCTATTTTTATTACGCTGTTTTGAGCTCCAAAGTGAGTTTTTTGCCTCCTTGAGAGAACAGTTTTGCATCACGAAATCAAAAGATTTCACGTTCTAAACATGAAACTATTATTGTATGCAATCATTTGTACTGTAGAAGACAGTCTTACAGTGTAAAATAGTGAAAACATTCCTTATATTATTGAAAAATGGCTACAGATTACCTTCAAACCTCAATTAAATTCAGTTCTAAAACTCAATTAAATTGAGTTTTGATGTCCCTATACCGGATGTCTGTTTGAATAAAACCCTGTTACCATACAACTTTTGCAGTTCTACCATAGTAATATGTGGCATCATAGTAAAGGCTGAAATGAAGTATGACCGACTTAAGTTACACTCACTGCCTTTCTTTCCATTGAGCGCAGCAAAAACTGATAACGCTCTCTGTAGCCTGAAGTCAAATAATGCAGGGCATCCTACAGAAATATGAGTTCCATAATCGCCAGAAATTTACGAACAAAAATAATAAGGTGTCTTTCCTAATGCTTCTGACAAACTAAAAGAACAAAGTTAAAACAAATAACCTGCAAACACTCCACATCAGCCAAACAATTAGCCAGGCATTGAAGACAAAGCACATGAAGATCTTCCATAACCTGCAACAAAAAACTCTGAAGTTTATCTTCAGGTCAGCAGCAGCATATCATAGTATGAATACAATGCACTCTCCTTTCAGCAATCATGCTACAATCATGTCATTCTTTTTATTAGGTTCATTTGAGCTTCAAACGCCTAAAATCAAAAACGTTTGTTCATGATACGTTAATTTCAATCATAACAGCTGCATGATGCCTAATTCTATTGCAAATGGAGGAAAAAGTCAAAAAAGAAGCCATTGGGAAAGACATGGGTCTTCAAACTACCTACAGTATAATCTCCTATTAGGGCACACCTTTGGGGAAAAGAGAATTTGAATGTTCTGTATTTGTGCCCAGTTTTTGAAAATTTGGTCACATCATGCAAGTATAAGGCACTGAAAGTGGAGTCCATGTAACAGGTAAAGGAGCGAATCTTGGAGGTCGATTGGGTTAAAAATCCCAGTAGTATACATTTGGTTGGACCGCACAAGTTGGCAAAATGAACTTGATCGTATAACTGTTGAATGTTTGAAATAAAAACGCTTCAAACCTGACATTTCTGGCTATTTTTTATCCCTGGCAAAACTGGCTAAATATGTCATTTCGTACACAGAATCATATCCGCTAATTTGAGTCCTCGCTAATTGCTTGTCCACCAATTAAAAACTTTTCTGTGAGAGTTCAACATGAATTCTGCTGAGGAAAAGAAATTTGTCTGTTAGTTGGAGCTGCCGGCTAATTAGAGTGTCCATTGACTGGAGATTATACTGTAGTATTGGACGAGGAAATTGAGGCAAACATAGAAAAACATCTTTATCTTACTATCATAAACTATCAGCAAAAGTAGCACAAATGAAAATCCAGGTTCAAATATCAGAAACACTGTTTTTCGAGAGTTTTCAGAAAAGTTTCACTTCTAATTATATCATAATAATTCTGAACATTGAAAAGACTGGACGCATCCATTTTTATAATTTTAGTTACAATTAGACGAACGTGAGTTCTATGTGCAAGAAGCTAAAAGACGGAGGATAAAATATTGACTTCTGTAAGAAATGCAAAGAAGTGCTCCAGTCATTGCAACGCACATGAACATTCTTACGTTTGCTGTATTCCTCAGCAATTACTTTTTGCTTACCTTTTCTGATTCTAATTTCAGTGTTATTCCTATTATACACCAGTTACCATTTTACAGCTTCATCAGAGGAGGGAGAAGGTTTGAATTCCAAGGTTACGGGAAACCAGACTCCAGCATCAAAAAATCGCAAGACAGATTAGGGTAACAAAAAAGTTCGTGAAACCCTCACCAAAGTCACTTTTATCATGCAAGAATGAGGTATTCATAGCCTTAACTTTCTTCTTTCTAAGTAAATATCAGAAAGTGATTGAATAAAATACCTTCTTTTTTCTATGTAAACATCAGCGAGTGATTAAACAAAACACATTGATACTAACAGTTAAAAAAAATACAACTGCAGTCATTTTCCCTTCCTCGCACTGCCACCACTGTCCTGCACAGAAAATCTACATTTGCATTTGAACGAATTAGTAAATAGCCACTTCGTAAATTGTTTTGAAACTGTGGCTTCGATTTGATGAAACCTGGTACCCTCATGAACATATAGCACGGCAGACCTACATCCAATATTAAACATCAGATCGGACGGAATCGGAACCCCTGATCTTGAGGTTACCGCGCTCTGCCAAGTGACGTTCATGGTTTGACTCATTATTATCTTGTCTACCCAGGCCTTCAAATCCACTAAGGTTAGGCGAGTCTAAGTGGACACTCGGGGGCTACATTGCGCGAGTCCACGGGAGTCCATTCCAAGTTCAACACCTGGTGGCATTTTGACATGCTTTCTC
>JAOBRC010236021.1:0-14500 GCA_027575255.1 Scolionema suvaense | reverse complement strand
TAACTTTTCGCTTTTGTTATGAGTAGTAAACATTCTGAGTTATTCCAGTTTGCTAGCGTAGTGCGGTCGCGACCTAACAGAAGTTGCTAGAAACCGCACTGAGACTTCAGACAGAGGTTGCTAAACACCTGGCAAAAACTTCAGCTGTTACAAGCAAAAGTGGTAAAAAGTGCATTTTTGATTTTGGCTGAAAAAACCCTTTTCTTGACCTTTTTGAATATTTTGACACGCACACGCATTTTGCCATGTTCCGTATCACGAGTATTTGAAAATAGGTCGATACGTACCGAGCCGCAAATCAGGGCGGTAGGGTGGGTTTTGTTTGAGAGACATACTAATTCTGATTTTGAAAAATCATGCTTTGGCATTTCTAAGGTATGTGCGGGGTATTTTAGGGCTCGTTTTAGGGCTGGCTTGGGCTTTTTAACTTCTTCCAGGTATCTTAAAGAACAAAGGGTGTGCAATTTGACCTACTAGCGTAAATTGCTATAGAACCTGTACTGAAACTGCAGACAGAGGTTGCTAAAGACCTGCAAAAAACTTCTTGAAGCGCTTGCAATTCAAACTGCTTTGACAAGCAAAAGTGCTAAAAAGTGCATTTTTGATTTTGGCTGAAAAAAGCCTTTTGTGCCAAGTTTTTGTCCAGGTTCGTAGTAACAATAGCGTTGTACTATTGCCAGCAATAATAACCTTTTGAAGCGTCTGTCATAACACTCACCTCAACTACTTTGTAAGTCTGCCCAAGATCTACGCGCCAAAAGTTGTTATTGTCCAGATGCGTACGAGAGCAACTCCCTGCACTATAGTCTCCATTGGTGTCACCATCAACAGCTTTTGAAGAATCACTAGGTCCACTGCTCTGAAAGGTTGGTTTGCCTCTAGCCAAGTTTCCAGAAGTTCCTGTAAACATATTAAGGTAAGTTGCAACATGCCAAAGAGACCATTTCGCAAGTCTTCATCATGTAATGCATTGTGGGATTGCCAGGGGGAAAATTAAAACTACTATTGCAGTGACAAAGGCAAATAGGATTCTGTTGTCTCTAATCTTTCTGCCAGCTGGCAATTATGTCCGCTCTAAAAGGCTCAAACCCTATTTGCACTGATGGGCTCTTGGACAAACGTTTGTCACTGATACCCAATTCCCCCTTCCCCTCTCCCACCCTTATTTCTGAACAAAGCATGGTAAAAGCGTAAAATTTAGCGGAATGGTGCAGAAACATGTTTAGTTTTAGAAACTTTCCGTAGAGTTTACTAAAATATTCAACTTTTGCTGATGGCGGCAAAATTTTCGAACTACATGTATGTAGGTGAAATTTCGAAAAAATTGCCAAAGATATAATCTGGCCATAGAATCTGAATCACGAAAGTTTTTTTCTTCGAATTTGTTGTAAATTTCTCTAAATAATGACTTTTTTCTTTTAAAAACCCCGGACAAAATATAGTGGACATAATTGCATCTGTCCTTCCAAATACACTTCACGCACATATTTCATGTCCCCCACAGCCGTCGTACCGCCGTATGTAAAGTGGTAAATGGAAATCTACAGCAATATTGTTGTGTGCTCCGTCCACTTTACCTGTAGAAATAAAGAACCACCAACAAATACGTATCAGACAGATAAAAACACATCACACTCATCACTAAACTACTATCATCGAGTTATCAAACGGGCATGTTCCCTTGTTCGCCCATTGAACTGACCCATTTGTATAGCTAACAAGCACAATCACGAACAAAGTACTGTCCACATTATCAGTATACATGTGTGTTGCCAATAAATGGATCACCTTGTCATTCTTAGTCCCCCTGCCCCTCTGAACAATGATGCTTTCAAGGCCGTATACGTTGCACATGGTAGGCAAGCGAGAAAGACATGTTTATATCATTGTTCCAGGGGGAGTGGTAGGGAAATGCTTAGACTTTGCTTGATTTTAACAAAAGTGCCACTATTATATTTTGTCTGAGATTGTAGACGCATTCACTCGCTGTTCAAAACTGCCCGTATTACTAGTTATGCGACTAGAAAGTTGCCGAATGAGTATTAATTAAGTAAGTTCCTCTAGGCATAGATAACACGATTTGAATCTAGTACCATAAAGAACTAACAAGACAACGCACACTGCTCTAATAGGCTAAAACGTATTAGATCACAGTGGTGTATCTTCACGAAACAATAAAATTCAACTCAAGACAAGTTTTAAAGGGTGTATTTTTTTTCTGCTTGGTCTGTACATTAATAAGCATCTTTTCTGAGAAGTACAAAACTGAAAGCAATCATTAGAAAGATGAATAAGCTTTCCATATCTGACCTGCGTTTTTAAATGACTAGGACTCTTGTGATCAGGATTACTTACCTTGACTGAGACAGCTGTCCGTACGTTACTTTTTCCGGAGTTTTCAACTCTGAAATGAAATTTATGCGATCGTATTCAGTATAAAAAGCGATGGAAAGTAAAAAAAGAAAAAACGGGCTTAAAATGTGTAGCCAAAAAACTTCTACCTCGATCAATACGCGAAAGCAGTGGAATCTACCACCCGGTATGGGTTACATCTTCAGGGCAAACCGTGAAAGGCACATTTAGCACCATGTCCTATAGATTATTGAAGAGTCGAAGATGGAGCTGAAGGTAGTATTTGGTGTCTGATATTCCCACATATATAAGTTTTTAACTACGAACGAAGGTTCGATCGCCTCCTGCACGTGTTTTATTTTCATCAGACTCGAGTGTAATATATTTACCTACAACAACAGTGCACTGAGCAAATAAAACATACCTTTTAATATACACGATTGCCATTTTGAACTACTCTTTCTCCCGGTCATCGACATTTCACAGTAGCATCTTTTGAAATTCATGTCTATGGTGATACCATTTATCTTCTTATCTGCTTTCTTCTTTTCCAGACAAGCGTCTATGCAATCCGTCAGACTTGTTTTGTCTCCAGCACTGATTTCTGGTCCACCGCTACCGTCTCCTGCTTGTAACTCGCATCTTTACCTGTGAATGACAGAGAAATCTTCTGATAAAAGAAGTTACAATATCAATGTTGATTGGCCACCGTGGAGGATACAGAAAGTGTGTTGTCTTGAGGTTGAAAGTATTCGTGCAATGTTTCTTCATACTTGCAGAAGTTAAAAAACGTCTGAAAATGAATGTTCAGCGACGGATCTCTAATAAATTCATATCTTCCCGAACTATTTGCAATGCTGTTTGCTGGTAGGAAGAAAAATAATAATCTGCTCATGCTTCAGGGGCGGATAGAGTTTATATCACCTGTATTTGTGATACAGCTGGGACGTTTGTACCATTTTCGGGTGGGTGGCTTTTCTTGAGAGACTTTAAAAAAATCATACTTTAACTTATTTTAGGGTATCTGCAGCATGTGGCAGGGCTTGTTTATGGGCGTAGCTTGGGATTTTTCAGGTAATGCAGAGAAGAAAGGATGTGAAATTTGGATTACTAGCGTAAATTGCTGAGACTGTAGACAGAAGTTGTTAAACACCTGCAAAACGTTGTTGGAGCGCTTGCAATTCAAAGTTATTTTAGAAGCCAAAGTCGTAAAATAAAAAGTACACTTTTGAGTTTGGCTGAAAAAAGCCTTTTGTTTTAAATATTTTTTGGAGTTACCATTGCCTAGGCCTTCCACTACGTGTACAGTACAATCTCCAATTAACCCTACAGAGTATGGGCTTTTTCAGGCAGTACAGAGTATGGGGGGGCGGGGATTTCACCCCTTGCTAACTTCTGTAATAATGGTGCCACACCCACAAAACATGATAGAGATAAAGAGGAACATCTCATAACACTATTTCAGGACTGAAAATGTCCTTGGTATATTGCATTTTGATGTTACAAGTGATCATTGACGGAGTACGTATCAGTGCAGACATGGGCTTTTGTAGGCAGCCCTATGGGAAATT
Organism: Scolionema suvaense; assembly: GCA_027575255.1. NCBI lineage: Eukaryota > Metazoa > Cnidaria > Hydrozoa > Limnomedusae > Olindiidae > Scolionema > Scolionema suvaense. The sequence goes on along the minus strand of JAOBRC010236021.1, from coordinate 10,577 downwards.
CTCCAACCGCTGTCGGGAAAAATTTGATATCTCGAGAACCAGGATAGATATCAATACCAAGTTTGTTTTAAAGGAAAGCTAGATAAATTTGTGGAAAGGTCAGCAAAAACAAATCCCTTCGGGCATGCCAAAACTTTTTTACACGAGAAAAACATTCCCCCCATACTATGTAGGGTTAACGGACACACTGATCCGTGGACAAGTCCAATTAACTGACAAATATCTTTTCTTCGGGTCTTCTTTCTTCTTTTCTTCAGGTTAAACTTGTATAAAAATATTTCTAACTATAGTGGACAAGCAATTTTTGGACGCTCGAATTAGCGGACATTATTCTGTGTACGAAATGGCATATTTAGTCATTTTCACTCTCCAATCAGCCGACAAAGTACAAAAAAACTCCCCAAATCGTCAGTTTTTAAACGGTTCTTTATTTCAAACATTCAGCGGCTTGATCAGTGAGTTCATTTTACCAACTGCTGCCCAACAAAACGACACACTACTAGGATTTCTAATCCATCTCCATCTCAAATATTCGAAGACTAGGCAAAAATGTTGAACATTCATTTAGCAGATATCTCCAATGAACGGATAAATTTGTTTTTTTTGATGGTGTCCGCTAATTGGAGATTATACTGTATCGCAAATCAAGCCAAAACTTTCTTTGCCTGTTTTCTGCCTTTAAAATCAGCTCATTTGTTCTCTGCATATGTCTGGTTGTTGCCTAAAGTGCATGTAGCTAGCTATAGGTAACGAGGCCTCTGTCTGCAGTCTGCGTTGTGTTTCAAAATTGAATTCTGGAAGTGAGTGGACTAGCAGCTGGTATTTTATAGAGTATGACAATTTGTTCATATCTGGGGATCTCAGGTACGCTGTCAGATGGTGGTCAGCCCGGTCAGCCAGGAAAAAATCTGAGCATCTGAGCTCTAACACGCCTAGATTTTCTCCTTTGTTCTTTCTTATTTTATTTAGTCGTTTTACTTTACTTTTACTGATTTTATTGTTGCTTGTGGGTATGAACCCCATTACTTGAAACTTGTTTTGAATATAAATATGCTGGATAGTCATAGCAATGTGTCTCAGTCTTGATGCTTTTTAGCCAGAGATTGAGGTCAGCTACATCTTTCTTGTCTGGAAATCTAGAATTAAAAATTTGGTATTGCATAGTCCATCTACTTCGCATGAAGCTGTCAAGTGAATTTGAGTCTATATTGACTTATTATGTCAAGACATCTGGCCAGGTAGGGATATGATGAGGGGGTGTCGCTTTGACATCGCAAGTGAGATCCAGTTAATGTTCCAGTTGGAGAAATATGCAAAGCATCCTGGATATCTCCCTATTTTTATCAACTAGATACACATGACAAATCTTGGCACCCATGAGATTCAACACCCAAAGTGAATTGCAATCATGAAAGTTTTGGAAGAGAGTTTGTAAGTATGATTTTTCGCCATTGTCAGATAATGTAAAAAAGAACATTCTCTCACTCTATTTAAAATCTAAACCAAGACTGTTATAGCAATGCTTTGCCTAAGAAATTAGAATCTGGAGGGACTAGAAGGTCTGCAGGCCATAGAAAAAAGTGTTGAGTGGTTCAGATTTTATGGCTCCGAGCAGTTTCCCGAAATTGTGCTTTGTCGCTCTCTATCTCTGAGCTAAAATTGCACTACTGTCTCTGCAAATCCTACGAAGGAACCTTGAAAGAATGGGTTATTATAAGAAAAACTTGATAGAGACTTTTACTATCTTCCAGTATACAATTTACTGCCAGGGTAAGCTTGGTTTGCAAACTGAGATGGGGTTCAGATTGCCAATTTTATCATTTTTTCGTATTCGGAGAAGAAGAACAATTGCCATCTTGTTGCTAACCGGCAAGTAAGAAATCTAGCATTTAGCCAATGAGAAAAGCTTTTCCTTTCGTAGAGTATAGCTTGAAAGAAGGATAAAATGTGCGGGAGACATCGTCAACACCCCCGCCTCCCTCCCCTCTGTATCCGCCAATGCATAACTTGTCACGCTATCGTCATACAGTGAAACAGGAAGCTTTTTTTTTAATACTGCGCGGAGCCACGTATTTCTCCGTAGCACAGAGATCCGGGCAGCAGGTCCCTCCAGGCGACGCACAACACTTGGTCCCAGGTAAGCTCTGAGAAACCGTAAGTTTTAAGCAGAGTATGCGAGCAGTCAAGCCCTTCGAGCGTGCAAAACATTTTTGCACCAGAAAAACCTGTAGAGCAAAAAGGTATCATCTTGTTCCTTGATCAGGTGCTTGCATAAGTCGTTAGATGATATTAGCACCACCGACTTGTATTGCCTATGCTGTATTTCATGCAATGGAACAGAGAAAGCCATGCCATGACCGAATTAGACGTACCTTTCGGCTGAACACATACATGGCGTGCTACATCTGGAATATCTGCTCCGTTGCATTCTTTTGGGTCGGAATCAAAACCTTTCTTACAGCAGGCCTTTCCATCTCCACATTTATCACAAAAGCCGCCTTTTCTTCCACATTCGTACCAGCAATCAGCAAGAGGTTCGATAACTTTGCAAGAAATGAAAAATTAAACGCAGAATTGCGAAATTACAAGCACAATCAAAGATGCAGCTATTCTCAGATTTATCTGCAACAAAAATGGTTAGTTTGACTGCAGTTAAAAATTTACAGGAAGTCATTATAAATACTTTTAAATAGAAATCGCCCTCTATTAAACATCTCCACCCCCCTCCCGTTGAAATTTGAAAATTTAAAAAAACGCTCCGCTCATTTATTAGAGGAGTTACAGTATGCCAAAGAAAGGTGCAGATTCGGATCGAAGATGTTTTGGATAGCAATGTATTTCCTTTGTTTTTATTTCTTTCAAACTTTTATAGATTTGGATTGCTGGAAAGCTTAACCCTATTTAGGGGGGGGGGAAGGTATATTTACCTCCCCTTCTGAGATTTTTCGATAACTTTTGAACAGCCATCGATATGTGTCTAATTCTTGGTGACTTTTAACATTTATTCCTGTTGCATACTGTGTCCAAATTTGAGCTTGTTTAGAGTAGTGGCTTAAAAGTTACGAAAATTTTCTCGGGGTAGTCTGACGCTGCTCCATTGTATTTCATTGTATTTCACACTGGCATTTTGAGCAAGCTCGCACAGCACTCTCATGGTAGGCCTCCTTCCGTGTCAATTTGAAGTGAACTGAGCAAAGACAGTGAATCCAGTGGATGTTTTCTGGAAGGTTGAATGCCTAAGGGTTACCCATGCAAAATTTCATGTTATTTGGGCTTCCCGATCGGGCGATAGGTGAGGGAGGTAAATATACCTCCCCCCAAAATGGAGGTTAGCCAGACTCCCCTCCTATATAGGTAAAAACTAATGAGAAAAATTGCTCTGAGTGAAGTCAAATGATCACCAAACGCTTTAAGTCCTAAGCGTGATGGTTTTACTGGAAGCCCATGGAATACGTGAAATAATAAGCAAGATTGTTCACACTGCGATAAAGGCATAAAACGTGCCCCAGATGATCTTCAAGGCATGCTCATTAAATTTCGACTTGGAGGCAATATGTACAGTATACATCCATGGGTACATACATTCCCTGGGAGTGCTTTGTTATACGATAAACTCAACTTCGAGACGATATTTATCATACCTTCTATCATTCAAGCACGATGAAATTCCGATAGGCAGGTGTATGTAGATACCGTGTACTAACTGGGATATTGGCAAGAGTAAAAGCATAGTGTTGTGATATCATGTAGGAAAGTGTTATTGAAGAACTTGTGTTTGTTTCTATACTGTCAGTGATTGGTCATTGGTTACGTCATCGGGATATTTGATTGGTTGTGTGTCACGTGGTATTAATTGGTCTTAAAAAAGGTAGTGGTTTAGATCTGTGGAGAGATCTCGAGGGGTGTAGGCTTGGTGTTGGCCCTTGAAGACTTCGTTCAATTATGTGTTGCTCATAGCTCATAATAAACCATTTGGAGAACAAAATCCTACTACATTCTCCCTAGGATTGTAGTGTCGTGCCTTCAGAATATCTTTAAAGTGAGAAAAAGAAGGATCAAGAAGAAACAAGCAACCAAAAAATAGGACTTTAGGCTCACCTCTTTTACTGTGGAAATCAGCAGTGTAATTCTGAAAGAGAATCGATATATTATCGCAAAATACAAATAAAAGGGCAAGGCAACCCTCAGCCTGCGCGTCATGTGACAAATTTCCGATGTAATTAAACAGAGACACCATGAAACGTTTCGACGACACGCAGAAACTAGAATGGTGGCACGACACGGAGAATTTGACAGTATGATTTATAAAACTTTTATCCTCGTGTATTATCTGATATTAGTACGCAACTTTGGATTTGGCATCGAAGGAGAATAACAAGATCAACGAACAACCATGGTAGCTATTTTTGATCATACCACAATGTGAAACAGGTGTTCTTTACTTGCGTATCTATAAAATCGTTTGTCACTTTGCCCTTCAACAGACAAAACATTTCACTTTGAAACAAGAACAAAAATAGCTATCAGTGAACATTGATATCAAGTATTTTGTCAAGCCTATCCAAAAATTGGTAAATGATGTTAGAAGGCACGTTGAACATTCTCTGCGTTATTCCCTAACAAGCACTCAATTTGCCGCAAAAAATGATGATATCATGTTAGCTTGTGAATAATTTTCATCAAAGTCATACTTGTTTTTCAGTATTTTCATGAATCATTCTAAAATATACGGTTCGCAGAAAGTTTCACATATAATACGTTCTTAAAATCATGTAATGTGCATCAAATATCACTCTGAAATAGCCATGTTGGAAAAAAGAGACTATTTTTTTATTTCCCATTTTTTTACAAGCATATACGTTTTTTTTCCAAGCAACTTTTTACAAGGAACACGAGTTTCAAATCTTCCAAAAAAGTTTAGTTACAGCTAAGCAACAGCCCAGCCTGGATAAGGCCCAGAAATAGAAATATAAATAAATAAAAAAGGTCGAATGTAAACGAGGAGCACTTTTCCAGTTGGTTGATTGTATCACTGTTTTTTCTGTCATTCTGCCTTGAAGCCAATTTTAACCGACTCAGAAAAAAAAGCATTTTTGTTGTTAAATCTCTATTGGTAAAGCCTCTCTATGGCCAACAAGCAAGAGCTAAGCAACAATTGAGCCTGGGAAAGAGGGGAACTTAAGCAACATCGAGGCTTCGACAGAAATCCTATTGCTTATAAAGAAAAACGTGTACTCCTACGTAAATTCATTGAAAAGGCAGTGAATTACATGACTCCTGTTGCAGCTGTTAGAAAGATATGCAAATGTTTTATCCGTGATCTACACTTTTGAACAAAATGTGTCGTCCACTATGCAAGGTTGACTTAAAATGCTGCCAATATTCCTCTCTCCCCTCGTTGAACGGGAGACGCAACGCAAAGATGCGCGCGTTCGTCATCACCGACAAAGTTATTGTAAAGAGGATTTCGAATATCTTGTTTTCCTCTCTGAAAGGACCATTTCCATTATATTAGCAAAAGAGGCAAATATTGTGTCCGGACTTGAATTCGAAAGGATTACTTGTAGGAAACACCAGCGTCGAGGAATTTACCCAAATACTTATGAGTAATACATAAAAATGCAAGAAGTATATTAAAAACATCTTCATTCTTCAGAGTAGCTACTGGAATGAATTGATTCCATAGATTGGCTATCACGGAGTATGCCTATTACAATTTCAGACTTTTTTTGTTGCCCCAGTTTCCATGTACATCAAGATCCACTCTCAGCTATCAAGACCAGCGCTTCTTATTACAGGCCCCATGAAAAACCACGTCAGTCACATACACTTCCGTGGGGCCCGGTTTTTCAAGAGCGTCTGGAGCCTGTTTTTCAATGGCTGAGATTGTATGAAGGGAGCAAAACTTGATGTAGAGTGTCTGGTAATTTCTCTCCGTCTGGCATCTGAAAGCAAAAATAAAAGGACTGACGCGTCTGGTGAGTTGCGTCGACGAATTTGATAACCCTCTCCGCGGCGAAAAATTTTTTTTTGTAAAGTAAACGATAATTTATTGTGTCCCTTTCTGTTGAAAACAATGTTCTTTAGTAGAAAACGTTTGCTTAATCACTTTGTTTGGGATTGTTCTCAATTTTCGAAGATTTTGAGGTTCAATATTCTTTAAAGAAAAAAGTGTATGTTAAGATCCACGCTGCATTATCGCGCCACTTCTCTCCGCATGTCTAATGTAATTGCGGATGGCAGAGAGATTAGGTTAGGAGTAGAATTTGTTAGAATTTAATGTTTATACTCAAGATCGTTTGTGATGCTCCGAATTTCCAAACGCAGTATTGTACTATTTTATAAATTTTTATTAGATGCGAAATATCCTAAAGGACATTGTGAACAATATGTATATACCCTATGAATTTTATAAACTTAGCTACTTTCATATGCATAACTTACGGAAAAACTCTTGTCATTTCAGAAGTGCACTTTGATGGTTTCAAGTTACAATCTAGTTGAAGTTCTGTTTTGGTTTCTTAACCGATATCATATGCTTATCAGGAGGCCTACTTATGTCATAAAACTCGCGCATTGGAAACATGTTTGTACATATAAATATTTGCAAGATATAGGTCGACAATCAGCGTAGACGGAGAAACGGCACTTTTGATGTGCGTAGAGCATCTGAGAGAACCAAATGTGACGTAGATGCGTCTGAGAGGAACTCTAAAACCGGGCCCCTTTCGTGTAAAAGTTGGAAGCAAGTAAACTAAGGAATCATAACTTACGTTATTGGAAAGTGAGTCTCTCAGTTCAGTTGCAGCTTTGTCGTCATCTGGATTGATATAGATCCATTTTGCACGTGCAAGGGACAAGAGCGCAAAAATGCAGATAATCGTCTGAAATCGCATTTTGTTCGATGTCATGCTTGCCATCACAGTATCTCGCACTGCATTCGCAGTTGCACTAGTGCAAAGGTGCGGCTCGCAACCTAGGTTGTCAATGCCAGTACTAGTGCTAATGCAATCAGATATGCGTTGTTGTTCCTTTTATCTTTAAGTCTGGCAGACATCACTGGGGAGTAACCCATATTGACAAAAGCAGTCGATACAAGCCGTATTAAATATACTGATGTTTATAATGCTAGCTAACGGCTGCTATCTACAGCTTTGAATTTATAAAAATGTGATTTCACAGATATTTGCATAGTGCTGTTGTACTTTTCACGCTTTGCCTAGTATGGTCTGATATCGGCATTAGCAGGGTTAATGCATGGCGATGACGATGAACAAATGAAGCTGCAACCCTAATTCCATCACTGTCATTTACATGGCAGCAAACCACTGCCATCTGATCAGCGTTTTATACAATTAAATGATGATTAAGTTCCTAATTGCGCCAGACTAATGAGCAGGGGAATACGGATAAAAGTAGACCTTTCCGAAAACATCTGACAGCAACGAAATGCGATTATTTCCTTGTAAACCGAAACGAATCTCTAAACAATAATGCACTTATTGTTTACCTATCTTTGCGGTGCAGACTTTGTTCTAACCGCCGATTGCGTAAAACGTAACCCTACATGTTATGAGATTAATCCTAGTTGGTTGGTTGAGACGTAAAACTGGAGACATCGCAGAACTTATTCAGTGATAAGTGGGCCAAGCCGCTTCCTCCCGAACTTCGCAATGAGTAGTATGCGCCTAGTATAGACTAGCTCAAACGTTCTTATTCTATACTTGCACAGCACTGCATCATATCTTTTCTGATTCTGTCGATCATACCTTTGTCACATGACCAACGCATCGCATCTATTCATTGACTGCTGGTGTTGACTGCTGGTGAGTTTGCCAAATTGCACCAGTCCCTTCTACTGATATTAATTGCCCACTGGTACAGATAGATAGATGCTTTGAGCAGGCTTGTCGAAAGATACATCAGAACAGATGGCCTAGTCTACGTCTAGGAAGGTAGGGTTTTCCTAGTGTACGCGATCGTCTCCTCCAGTTTGACCACCAGCCAGTCAAGGTCTTCAATGGCGCGCCCGAAAATGTGCTGTCGTTGCTCGCTGTTTGCCAGACATGTAATGAACCAGTGTTATAGAGTGGGACCACCTTCCAGGCACCTATTATCATTTCCAAAAATCTTCGCGAAGTTTGCTGAAAATATTTTGGCATTAACTGTTTGAAAATTTTTAAGAGTTTGAACACAACTATGCCCAATGAAATCAAGTCTGCGTGATACAAAAGGCATAAACCGTTGTTTGAGAGCAAACGCAATGTACGTGTGTTATTCTTGGACTTCAGAAAAGTAGTACCATGCATGCCAACAGGTTGCCACGCCTTAATCCTTTATAGCCAGGGTATTTCAGACCTCCATTTCGCCCGGGGGTCAATATGAACCCCTCTTCTAAAATTCGACTGGAGCATCATGAAGCCTCCAAACGTTGCAGGATTATAGATGCACCATTCTACTTTACGTTTTAGCTGTAAAATTTATGCGTACTTCATCTAAAAAGTAGTGATAAGATATTAAAGTGACCACACGTTTTCTGTTTCTATAATGAATTACAAAATTTCTGGAAAAACGTACCCTCATTTTCAATCAAAAAGTGCTCCCAGTGCCAAAGGCATGCTTTATGGTACCATGGATATGGTACTAAATCATAAAGTGCAATAGTTATACTGTATTTCTGACAAGCTTGGAGTCATCTCAATGTATCAACCAAATTTTATCGAGGACAGAACCGAAGAAATGGAAAAAAATAGCCGTCGAAAATGTTTCCACGTACCTTCGACAAATAAGCCGCCGTATCCAAAATTTCAGGTTCGTAAGTTTTACTGTTTTTGAGATTCTTAAAAATATTGAATAGTAGTTTGACATAAAGCAGCTTTCCAAGTTAAAATGAAAGATGTGGACCCTGAAATAAAGCGCACTTTTTCTGTGAGTTCGATTGTTTTTTGTTGAAGACAACTGGAAATAGTCAATTTTGTCCAAAACCTACAATAAATCAATTATGCCTTATAATTGTTACTAACTGCTTGTACAGCGCTTTGCACAACATTTTGATGCAAAACAATGCGTGCCACGGCCCTTGTTTCCATTATATAATCATTTCTATTTTGCCCATGCCGATAGCACATTCCCATTGTCTGAAAACAAAACCCTTGTTTATGAAGACAATGAGAAAGGTCAATGGAGTGTATTTGGAGAGTTCTTATCAAGAACTACCTAACGACCAAATTTCATGGCTATACCTCGTGCAGTTCGACAAATATTGAGAGAGGACCGATTTAGCTCACCCCCTTTATACATCCTCAAAAGCCCAGCCTAAGTCGGGTTAAAAATATTGATCAGGTATCGGATAAGCCAGCATTGAGATTGAAATCTAAACCCACAAACCCTGGTAGAAACGACTATAAGGGTTTGAGCAGGAAATTTTCTAATCACAGGCCAAATTTTTAGAATTATTATCGCAGAGCGTCGACTGTAGTAAAAACAGTCTATTTCACCTTCTGGTCTGCTACATCACACATATGCATTGTCTTGTATGCTGGCAATGCTAATACAGCAATAAAAACTGTCAAATCGTGCCATATTTCCGACACTACAGCCTAATTACTAGGTATCGACTGGTGTCGACCGTGGTGTCAACTGTGGTGACGACTGTGGAATCGACAGTGGCGACTAACTATAGCCAGTAATCAGTGTTGAATGTCTCATGCATGGATTTTGGCTGCACACATTAACACAATAACAAGCTGAACAACAGACCAAAATGCCTTCACAGGTACAGTTTGCAAATTTAGCAATCACTGTATGTAACTTAGTCACAAAACCCCAAACAGCAGTGGAAAGCACAAAACTTTACCATCACACTCCTAAAGTAACACTTCTCCTCAGATCCGTAATAGCAGTGTTATAAACACTAACCATGTATTAACTGGCATGGACTTCTTGTTCTGACCACACTTCCTTGGACATCAGCCTACATCGGTTCCACCATCGTACTGCATGTATCACGCGCAAACTTTTAGATGAATGCCAGCCATATAGAGCAGCGACGACTTTTGGCCCTCTACTATACTTACATTCTATTTAGTAAAGAAGTAGAAACTCTTACAGGTCACAGAACGAGTTCATAAAACTGTTGCTGTTCAATTGCATAAATACAAACCTGGACAAAAGTAAAGTAAACAAATACTGTCACTCATATCTCCTTCATGAAAGGGTTAAAATGAGATTTGTCTTCATTGGGGAATTCAAATGTGGTTTCAGCTCACAAACAACATTGGCAATGGGAGAGGAAAGGGGTGGGGTAAAAGAATGTAGGGAACAATGGTGCGTGCAAACGGTGTCAGTACAGAAGCATGTGGTTTTGAAAGTGACCTGACGATGTTTAACCAGACACACTGAAAGTGAACACTGATTGAATAGAGTGGACACCATGGTAAAATACATTTTGGCGAAATAGTATGACCAAGATTGTGGCTTGAGATCACAGCAATGTTAACCCTATCAATAAATCATAAGGCTTTGCCAATAAATTCCTACGGCGGGCCATGTCTCGCACACATTCAAAACAATAGCTT